>JAXQGX010000281.1:0-16887 GCA_037040455.1 Irpex sp. P115-07
TTCACAACAGATTGAAAAGCAAGAGAAAAACGGTACGCGGCTTGTTTGTCGAACGACTTGGGGTTGAGGGTCGGCACGAGCTTGGTCGGGTGAGCTTTGGGGGCAGAGAGACCGTAAAGGATGGCGGGGTTCTCTGGGGGAGGTGGACAGATACAGAAGTCGTGTAGGATTCGTACAAGGCGTTCGAGGCCACCATCCATTGTCATGATTTCACGGATTCGAGGCGAGGTTGACGTCAGGTAGGTGAGGTGGGACAAGGAGTTATAAAGAGGTAGCGGCGCATTGGTATCGAGGGCTACATAACGGCAGTCAGCACGAGCACAACAGGCCTCTGAAGCTGGTAGACTCACCTCTGCGATCGTATAGTTGAGATGTTATGCAGACGCACGCCCGATTCTGGGCTGGAAAGGCGAAGTTGGACTCGCGCATAGCGAAGGTGTTTGAACAAGGTGTTCAAGGGTGGATGAGCTAGCGAAGGTCTTGTACTGAGGCTGATGGGCTTTGCTAGTCGAGGTAGCTTTGTGTTGTCCTCGCCGCCGTCGGCGTCGTGTTCGTCGTCGTCGTCGATGTTGGTGGTCGAGTCTCCGCCACGAGCGGGTGATCTGACTGGGGTCTGTTTGGCCTTGTTTGGCCGTGGCCAGTGCCTGATGGACAACTGCTTATACCTTGCTTACTCAGACTCGGACAAAGATCTTGCTTTTGAGTCCTCCTCTTTGGAATGCAACTACAATCTGCCAGCTTACGCATGTTTCGGATGGCTACACAAGAGCATTATCCAACACACAACAGCAACCCCCGGCTGACGAGCCGATCAAACTCATCAACGCAGCCTCCCTCCCAGAGCGCGGCTTGACAACAGGATTTCTTCAATTACGAGGAACATAATACTCAATTCACACACAGATACAGGCCGTGATAATGGATTGTGATGTCATGCCCGCACAGCTTTCCAAACACGCTGACTTCACTGCAATTAGTCCTAGAAATACATTTATGTTGTTGTTCACAAAGACGCACACGACCGAAAGCCTGAGCCCTCAAGCTTCAACGTTCAACGGCAACATCCCAATTCCACCCTTCTCAACTTCCAGCAGATCTTCATGATCAGCCAGCTTCGGCTTACGCATCACCAGCGGATGCTCCGCCCTCGTACTCCCGCCCCCGAGTGTCAGAATACTTGGACGCCAACAAATCCTCCGTCTCCCTCCTTCCATCCGGATTTCTTCCGTAGGGGTTCAACCCAGCACTTCCTCCCTCTGCCCCAAAGTCTCTCTTTGCCTCGTGCGCGAACTGCTCTCTCGTGGACGCGTCCTTTCCTTGAACGGCGTCTTGGATCTCCCCGGCGATCGGTCCACCCGTGGTAGATTGGCCAACGAGGCTTGGAGTGGAATCTACGTCGCTGCCCTTCTGAGCTTGCGTAGACCAGGTTCGCTCGGGAGGGCCTCCGTAACCTCCGGATGAAGTAGCTTATTTTATGAACGAGGTCAATATAATTGGATACAGCAGGATCAGCAACTTGGGAGCTTACAGTCACCGCTCGGGGGATAGTTTGTGGTTTTGTAGTCGTTCGATCTGTCCATGTTAAACGTCGAGTGAGGCGTGTAGATCGTTGAGATATATATTTTGAACGCTGAAAGCGAGCTGGTTTATATGTAGGATAGGGCCCCAACGCAGCGCTCGTGGTTATTGACCGAGTGACGTCAGTCTCTGGTGCTCCAAGTCTAGAATAGGCAGGTGATCTCAGTGGTGGCACCCGCTTAGATGTTCTGTACGTACGAACTTACACTTCAATGATATATAGGAAGTTCTGTGTACACGTTTCTGCCATGATTATAACGACGTCAGATCTCTCAAATTCTGGCGAGAAAACTGCTTGAGATCATATATGAGGACTGTATCGCGTGACTGTTGAAAAATACACGTTCAGGGGGACTGCAGGCTGCCAATCAGCGAATACCATCGCAACCACCCCTCTCGCTTGTGCATTGCACCCCGCACTTGGGGTACAACACGTTTCGCCGTCTTTTGCTTCAGTTTTAACACGAACACACGCTTTAAAGAATCTTGAACATTGTTAGAGATAACTATAAAACACATTGAATACAATCTATAGTCGATTGACTAGCATAAGATGCTCTTCGCTTCATGATACGACCAGCTAGAATTTAACAATTGAAGTAGGCGTACTAAACACAGCTCCTTCCTAATACGGTCATGCATATTATCGGAGTTCGCCACGTCAATGGAATAGGCGCTGAGGTACACTCTCCAGTGGCAGTCTTGCTGTCGCCATAATCTCTCCTCCCAATTTTCAGTTCTCCTCCCTCACCCTCTCGGTTTCCTCCCTCGGTTTCCTCACTCTCTCCGCCATACTACCCAGCCCATCATGAACGCAGCCACGTCGAACCTCGTCATCTCTCTCGGTGCCATGCAAGGTGTGTATACGTATTCATTGACCAGGGTCGGCAATGCACTTGCGAGACTCGGAATGCACTGACGTGTATATGTTGCTCTTTGTAGTGGCCCGCAAAATCAACTTCGACGACCCGCAGGTTTTGAACATCGTGCGCCTTGCGTATGTTGCTGTTCAAGCTATCGTTCTCGGGACGTACTACTACACGTCAATGAAGGTGTGTTCTGCAGCAGTGGTATGGGCCACGAAACATTGCTGATGATGTCGCCACGTGTCTCTTTGTGAATGACAGATCAAGCAAAAGAACGACCAGACGGTACTCAAGTATGGTGCGTTTGTTACTGGCCGCACACTACCTTTGTGGCTGTTCTGACGTAGTCCCTTTAACAGTTGAGCCTGCCAACCCTATGGTATGTAGTTTGTTGTATTGCTACCTCGAAGGTTTCTGGAGCTTTCCCCACAGTCAAAAGAGCCAGGAAACCTGGTTGTGACGACGAACCGCGATTACGACTTGGGAGAGGTTTCAAAGCTCCTACGAGGAGTATGGATCGGACTCGCCATGATGGCGTTCCTTCACGGGTACATGCAGTGAGTACACGTTATACTATAACTTATGAACAAACTCTAATCCCCCCGTTAGCTACACCCAACCTTTGTTCATGCAGGCTCTTTTGGGACTGAAGAACCTGTATGACGCAAAGCCTGTTTCCATCTGGGTCCTCGGCAAGCCCGCAGAGGGTGACCTCAAGAGGCCGTTCAAGGGTGCTGGTGGGATGTTCGGAGGTACGCGCAAGTCTGATATTCTAATGCTGTTTGACTAATGATCTACACCTTTAACTTAGCCGCTGCGGAGCCACAGACCGACAAGGCCGCTATCGAGGAAGCCGAGAAGAGGATTGGCAAGAAGGAAGAGTAAGCGAACGCTGCTCCCTTCCGCTGCTCGAGGTTCTGTCATATCCACGTCTCGGCGGAATGAAAGGCGGATGCAGGCCAACTTGGGTCTGCGGGCATGCCACGGAATCTAGGGAGTTGGTTAACACCAGTGCTAGATGTGTATGTGTACGGGCTTGTCGATATTCTATACTATACATTTGTTTGTAACTTTGGAGGAGTACTCGAGCAATAATCTTCTGTGTCATTTCCCGTTAGTTTGAAGGCTGTGTAAGTAGTTGGACGTGACTGTGACCGGCCACTACGAGTGACGTCATCTCGATGTGCTGCACGGACGCGATCGTGCTAAACGCAAACGACGAACTATTTAAACACGCCTTCCCCGCGTTCCATTCTCCCCAACTTCTTCCCTCGTCGTATCTCTACTCGTCGTCGCCATCGTCCACGACCTCAACACCATGAACCTCCACAACGACTCCGTCTCGATATCTCGCGCGACGTCTCGCGCAAGCAGCCGACATGGCTCAACCGTGTCTAGACAGCAGAGTCTCATCAAGAAGAACATCGCTCCGCACGACCTACGCCCTTCAGACATCCTCATCGAACGGTTCTCGGCATGGAAGATTATCGTGAAACAGCTCATTGCGTACTTCGAGGTTCGTTCGTTGAAGCACGTACCGGAAATGAGAACTGAAAATGACGCACTTCTAGGGGCTTGCGGATATTGAAAACAATATCGCGAGAGAGATGACGAAATTGGGTGCTGTCATTCAGGTTCCCTTCCGATCTGGGAATCAGTTTTTGGGTGAAGGAGGTCTTCAGGTGAGCAGATTGAGAAAGTCGCTTTGAGGCTGTGCTAATAGAAGTCGCTGGGCTGTCTAGGATGTATACTACCACATTCGCGACAAAACGCGTGCAATTGCAGACGAACATGCAAACCTTGGGCGTACGATCGACGGCTCCATTGTACAACACTTGCAGAAGCTGCGCGTTGAGATCAAGGCCCACATTAAGGTCTGTACCATTTGTTCACATACACCTAGTGAATTGCGATTCTAACATACCTAATAATGCGTACAGAATATTCAGAATGATACTGGAAAGCTGGCTACTTCTGTCGCTAAAGAGCGCGAACTGTCTGCGAAACTCATTGGTGACCTCGGGACCAACATCTCCATCCTCAAGAACACCCCGATGAGTGTTACAGCGAAGACAGATCCTTACGTGGTCAACCAGGCAGTATTCAGACAGCTCGTGAAGCAGGTCCACACGGAGAATGCTCTACAAAAATCCATCCTTCTCACTCAGTCATCGTCCGCCCTGTTCGAGGCTTCGCTGATCCAGGCGCTGCAGTCGGCGTGGGCAACCTACGAGGAATGGCGCTCTCGAATGGACACAGGTATCCAGGAGATATGGAAGTCGCTTGAACGCTCCATGTCTTCTCTGGCGCCTGACCGTGAATGGATTGCTTTCGCTGCTCGCGAGGACCATCTTATCGACCCGGAAACTCCTCTTCGTGACCCTGTCAACATCAACTATCCGAGCAAGGAAGACCCGAGCGTCTTGCCTGTCCATACGGGCTTGCTCGAACGGAAGAAGCGATACACACGCCACTATAAGGAAAGCTACTTCGTTCTTACTCCTGCTGGATTCTTGCATGAATATTCTTCTTCCGACCCGCACAAAGCAGACCATCCTACGTTCAGCCTCTTTCTGCCGATGTGCACGCTCGGTCCACCCAGCGCGCCCAGTGCCGCGTCGCACAAGTTCCACATCGAGGGCCGTAAGGACGGCACGGGCACCACGAAGACTGGCTCGTTCCGTAGCCTCGCGGGTACATTGACAGGTCGCAAGAACTCTGGTCCTGCTTGGACGTTCCGCGGACGCTCTCACGATGATATGATGGAATGGTGGAACGACGTTCGCATGTTGTGCGCTCGGTACCTTGTCGCAAGCGAGTCTATGGATAGGAGTGGGCCTGTTAATGCTGCTGTGCGTGCAGTTGGATACGCAAGCGACGATGAAGAGGGAGAAAGTGAAGAGGAGGGGTCTAGTGTTGAGGAAGAGCGTGATGATGAGGATGAGGATATGTACGCTCAGGCACGGGAGGTCCCCGCTGGGCAGGACGGTGGCGCAACAGACGAAGAACTCCCGCAGTACGAACACAAGCAGAGTGGTTATCCGGTGAGTTTGGGCTTTAGATGGTTTGCGACCTCCGGCTGAGTGCTCATAGCGACCTTCTTCTCATCGTTCAGGTTGACAAGAAATCGATCAACAGTCATAATCAGCCCACTGACGGAGCTGCGAGTGGTTTAGCCGCTAATGTTATTCGGAAGCCGAGCTTGAGGCAGCAGGAGAAAGCCCCGGAGGGACGATCACCGCATGTCCCTCCGGCTGATGAGCCTGCTGGTGCGACGGATAGTGAAGAGGAGATCGTTCCTACCCATACTGGCGAGGCTAGCGCTGGTCCTGCTCCCACTGAGAGTCGCTTCCAGGAGGAGCTGTAATATTTTATTATGGTGTACAGACTCGTCGTAGGTTTTGGTGTGGCCTGGTTAGGATACTATCGGGGATTGGATGAAAGTGTGTGTGTGTGTGTATTATATATCAGACTGTAATGTGTGTGTGGGACGGTAATAATCAAATGTCGTACTCTACCTCATACCCTCATATCAAAATAACCTCAGAAATATAGCCTCAATAAATATAACACCTTCCACTGGAGGTAACTCGTTCAGGACCCCTGCGATCCAGACGCATGACAATGCTGACACTGATTCTCGTTGGTCGACTGTCTTCCCGCCAACGTAGCCAAGAGCAGCCTCTCAATACGACCAAGAGTCTCTTCTACTCTCCCAACCTTCCCTGTCAGCGCCCAGACCGTCTGCTCCAAAGCCGCCATGCGCTCTTCGGCTGAGTGTTCTGCGGCTTTGGCATCGGATATCGGTTTGCGGGCGCATCGGACGAGCGTGTGCAGGTAGGTGTGCTGTTGGCTGCGATCGAAGGGAGTGGGCTCGACTCTGTGTGCGGTGCAAGTGCTACAAAGGAAGTTATCGACTACCCATAGTAGGTCAGCTTTGAAAAGAAGATGACTAGTACAAGGAACACGGGACAGACCTGCGTGTGCGCCGTAGTACCAGGTAGGCTGCTTGTAGGGTCTTTCGCAGTGCGTGCATCGCAGCAACATCTTGGACTCGCAGTCATCGCATATGTATAGCTGTTTCTCTGTGCGTGAAACCCAATCAGTATGCATTCTAGGAACGGTGGACAGATAGATGTTACCCACCCAATGCAAAGCAGTCAGCGCAGGTCCAACAAGGCGGGTCCACCTTGCTCTGACATATCCCGCACGAAACGTTGCTGCTACTGTCGGGTTGTAGATGCTCGGACTTGTCGTCATCAAAGTACGCGTCTTCGCATCGAGGTCAGCCATTTGTAGCTCACAGATTCCAGCTCGTAGAAACTCACCCAACGTGTCGTCTATATAAGAGCCACTCTGAACGTGAGTATCGGCCAAATCTCCATTTGACGGGTGGAAGTATTCTCTGGCGACGCTCAGCGCATTCCCCGCAAGCTCGCTCACACCTGGCACGTCTCGCAGATGCAGCACGCTGCGAACCTTGAACACGTCGTGTGAAGGTAGATGTCGCTTTTCGGGGTCCCGTATGTCGACGACGAATGTGGTCTTCGGGCATTCAGGGTTATCGCAGAAGTCCACCGTCTTCGCTTCGCTCTCGGAGGAGAGACAGTCGAGACATACGACGCGTGCGCCCCCGATCTTGCCTCCGCAGCTACGACAGTGACAATCGCTAGAACGCGGTAAGCTGTTGCTTGAATAAAACGGAACTCATGTTGCTTACTGGTTCGGGATAGTCTTCAGCTGATGCTCGCGAAGTATACGAAAGAAGCTTGCGTCAATGGGTAGAACGTTACGCATGAGGTTTGTCCACTCCGCCAGTTCAAGTTCGTTCGGCCTATGTCCATAAGCAGTGTACCGAATACTTAACTCGATATAACGTATACGAGTCTCTCTCCTCTCCAAGATATACTCCCACGTCCATCGATGTCGGCGGACGTGGTGGAGGGCAGCGTTCAAAGCAAACTGCCAGAGAGCTCTGGCTTTGTTTTCGCGAAGCTCGGACGGTAAAGGGCGGTATCGAAGGAATCGTTTGGACAGATGCCGCTTCAAGAAGAATTGGTGATCATGAAAATGCTCGTCTTCGTCCCAGCCTTCGGTCCCAACGATCGTCCCTGTCTCGTCCAAGTGCCCAGAGAAGTATTGTGTGCTGTACTCCTTGCTGTATTGCAGGGAAAACCTGACTCGCAGGCCGCCGTCATCGTCGATAGTGCATTTGCCCGCGACTTGGAAGGTCACTCCATCATGCATGCCCGAGGCTGTGAAGAGCTCTGGATTCGAAGGGACAGCGTGTATCCTAAAAGATACCATGAGCTGTGAGGGATATTGGTCTTCGGTGTAGACATATCCGTTCCATTCTCCCAACCTTAATAACCACTCGTTAGGTTATTTTTTGTCGTGTAAGGAAACACTCACAGTGCTCGTGCCGGCAGACCAGCTCGTGCGTCAGCCTCCCATACTGTCTTGCTAGAGCCCGTATCCACTTCGTATAGTTCGCATTTGAAACGATGATCATCCTTTAAGGAATAATTTAGTACGTCCAAAGAGGCTCGTTCGAATCCAAGGATATCCGTGGGTTCTGAAGAAGCTGCCTCCGTTGTCACAAGTTGCATATTTCTCCAGGTCCACAAAGACGAGGAGTTGTGCAGGTAATCAAACTAAAACATACGTTTGTGAAGTGATTTATGTGCATGGTACTATGAATACTTACGAGACCGCATGCGATAATCTTCATTTGGCTGTCCACATTGAGATGATTTTGCTTGAAGAGTGCTACATGATGATGCGATGAGTACCCACTCCGAACAAAGACGGTAAAAGTCAAACACACCTGCCAAATCCAAATAACGATAGTTTACAGCCCGGAATACCCAGAGCAAGCTATCGGCAGAGTCCAATAGCTCTTCCTTATGAAGGATCTTCTCTTTCGCGACATGGAACACTTCGACATCCCGTTTGAGGAGTAGGTAGACAAGTGGGAACAAATACTATCACCCAGTCAACAATACTACGCGACTAAACAAAGACATCGTTGACTCACCTTCTCAATCCTGCCCGGCCCCGCAACAACGTACACAGTGTCAAGAGCGTCAATGTCAAACCGGATGTCCTCCAGATTCTTTCGCATACGGCTCTCTTCGTGCTCTGTGTAGGATTGGAACTTGGCTTGCACATGTTCGGGGATGTTTGCAGGACGGAATGACTTGATGAGCTCAAACGCTACTGGCCATACTGTCTTGAGATAATAGTCCGCCCAATATCGATTCTCAGGAAGGAGCGAGGAGCGCATGGAGAACAAGTGATTGAACAGTTCTAAAATCTGTTCACCATACTTGGCTGAAGTCGCCTGCCAGCCTGGATGTAAGGGTGGTTCAGCATTATAGACAAGTCGCTGAAGACATACACCTACCAACTGCCCAATAGGCTACCCAGTGGGGAAGGCTATATCGAGGATTCGTTGTTAAAGTAAGCCCAGTGACAAAGTGCGTCAGAAAAGGGGCACACCTCCAGTTCAGTTCTATCGGGCGTGAATCCACAAATTCATTGACCTCCTGGTACGTTACATAGCCGGACCCATCGTCATCGAATGCCTCCATGATTGGCTGAAGGTACTTCGCGTTGATGAATTCGAAGGCCCAATCGTCGTTGGCAGCGCCAGGTGTAAAGGACGACATTGCAACACTGTCTGCCTTGTCGCGGTAATGATCTCGGAGAGTCATGACGAACAATCGTGCCTTCACGTTGAGCTTCCAGTCCTGCGAAATAGCCGATTTAGTTCATGATTTTTCATTGAGTTGCGATCACAAACCATCTCTTTCCATATTGCTCGAAGTTCCTAGACAAATAAAATGAGCTCATTGTCCCAGGACACTTCAATACGGAGACTTACATCATCTTTGATCTTATCATGTGGTCCTCGATTGAGCTCGTCGATGATGCGACTATTCTCCTCTCGAATGACTCTGGACAGCTCCTCTTGAAGTTGTCTTTGATACAGAGCAAATTTCCCTTCAAACGTCTCCATATTCTTTCGGACTGCGAGCTCCCAGCCTTCATGCAGCTCATCCTTAAGATCCTGAAGAGTGAATGTAGCCTCCTTGGCAGAACGTCCATGCAGGATCGCTGAATGTCCGCTTTTTGCCTGGCCCTATTGGTTTCGTCAATCAAGCGTGTATAAGGCAGGTAGACATGACGCCTTTACCTTCTCCACTGTACCAGAGCTATCAAGCCCAGCTAGCTCGCTTAACACTGCGTCACTGTTCTCCACGAACTTTACGCCTCCCTTATCCTTGACTCTACGAGCAAGCTGTTGTTCGCTACTTGGCGTCCACTCGCGCCGATAGACGTCAAGTACTAAAGAAGTCAATTCTGACACTCTATGTGCAGTGGTGAGGGATTATCAACCTCCATATCATATGAATACTCACTTCTGATTCATCTCTCTGACTGTAGCTTCCGTAGACTCAACAGTATTGGCCGTATGTATCATCAACGCGAACTCAAAGTCTCGACGTCTCTGAGCAAATACTCGTAGGAAGGAGGCCAGTCGTTGTTCCCACAATTGACTCCTCAGAACCTTTACCACAAGGGTCTTCTTGAGGTACGTGTCGCATGTGTTTGCACATTCCTTGATGTCTTGCGCAGCCATCTTAGAGACCGTCTCAAGTCTCGAATGTATGGGATTGCCGTCCGCGCCAATTTGGTGAGGATCCCGAACGTTTCTTAGCCTTGGAGCAAATGTCAATCGCGGCTCTAGGCAGGTGACAGGCTACTTACTGTACCAAGGCTGCCAGCATATCCTTCATGGCGACATATAGCAGAGTGATCCTTTTATCGTTATCACGTCTCGTGCGCTCCATATTATAAGCAGCCTTAAAAGCTAGTACGACCACTGTGCACGAGAAACTGGATCAAGATATGACTCCTTTCTTAAATCGTGTACTTACCAGATATCGAGAAATGGATCTTGGCTATTTCATCCAATGCGTTTAGTAATCCTGGGATCTCCACCGGTAAATCGTTCATGTTACTCTTCATTCTGTGAAGGGTAGTCCCAGCATCTGGAATAGAGGCAAGAGCAATCGTTGTTTGCGCAATGACGGCGTGTGTTTCGACCGCCGCAGAACCAGACGAGTTTGTGAGACTATTATCTGTTACGGTATCACTGTTTGTGAGTACATGTAGTTGTCAAGTATCCATCTCAACAAGTATTTGCTACATACCATTGGAAGTGATACTGTTCAGCAGGGTATGTGAAGCCGATGTCTGCTGTTCTTGTCTAGTATGGCCATCCGCCAAAGAGACGTATTCCGGTGATCGAGTCTTGGAGGGCAGGTCGGAATAGTCTTCTGGTACCGGTTGCGGGTCCGCTTTACTATGTTGTGAGCTAGTGGTGGTAGCATTCGTACTATGCGTCTCATCCGAAAGTGACAATGTGGCGGGGGACTTCCTTTTGGGTGGCACAGTTGAATTGCTGGGCGGCCTAGTAGGAATGGGCGGAACATGAGGTAATGACTTCTGTCGTTCGCGTGAGGATGTGTATGACGAGGTCGTAGGGCTACTTGTGGCAGATGACTGCGTGCTGGGCGAATATGGATATGGAGTTATCGTCTCGTAGCTATATCCACCGTCCGGAGTCTTGGTAGATAGTTTGTTCCATTCTGCAGCTGCAGCAAGGTCCTCGGTGAGGTCGACATTACTTGTACTCCCAAAGCGTGCCCTCAAGTTACGCAGACTAAACTTCTTCTTCGGGCGTGGAGACGTGCTTGGACGAGCTGCTGGAGGCTCCATGAGTAGGTTTCACAAGCAATACACTTTGATCGGGAAGTGCACCTCCGCATATATAGGGCAGCGGAGGCAAACGAGAAGGCACGCTTGGAGCCGTAGTTTATCAAAGTATCTGTCCTTCCGACGTCAAACTGAGCGCTACGTACAGTAAGGAACAATCAACGAACTTTCATTTGAACTCACGTCGATGACATGTCAGGACATGCCTTGCAGTTGTGGCCCAACAGCCTTGTCAAGGTACCGTTTCTTTGCACAATCTGCGTGCGATGTATGTCTGAGGGTGTGGTTTGGGTGCACAAACTCAGGCTGTTTCTGAAGACAGCCTCCAGCTCGCTCGCCAACACAAACAACGTAAGCCATAAATTGTTCCGTTCACCTTTTTGTATACCTCCTCTCGATCTGCGTATTGTTCGATGGTTACCAGAAGTCAATCTGTCTCGGGCTCTCAGCAAGTACAGTTACCACGAGAAACCAGTATTGGCAGTGACCGGACCACGTCAATCGTACCCACGCTAAAGCCGATCGAGGGTGGTCCTGCACATCGCAAAGAAGATTCTGCGCTGAATTTATCAGATCTCACCGCCTTATGGCTATGCCGGCGCACGTACAAAGCGAGAACTGACCTGCATAGTTTCTATGTCGCTCCGCGTGCACGTCCATGAAATGATTCGTCGCCTCCGACAAGAGAGAACTCATCCGGTGTTTGCCGATCTGGCCTAAATTGGTAACCACTGTATTGGCAACAACCAATAGAGTCGAGCTTTCCAGCTGCATAGTTGAAAAAATCCTTTTGTCATCCGTTGTTGATTCTATAGATACAGCATTGTACACGAATAGTCCGTTTTGTGTTGAGTGTCCTTGGTCGTGCAAACATTGCACCGCAATAGAGCCCTCCTTCGGCCTTTGACATCCAGTCTCAAAGAACCCTTGGGTCATTTTATCCTTTACCGCCCAAGACAAGCCATAAAACCCGCATAGTCTATCATCTCGTCTCTCTCCCGTGATACCCTCTCGAGCTCAGCTAGGATCGTCTCATCCGAATACTGCCCGTCGGTCCATACCCCCCACCGTTCCCCCTGTGCCAGGCGATGAAGGGTGTTTAACTTGGAGTAGGTCGAGTCGGTAACGGGCTCGAAGTACTGGCTCAGAGGTCGTACCCAATCCTCAGCTAGGGCTCGATAATCGGGATGCGCGTGTTCCATCACCTTGTCCAAGTGAACCGAGAGGTATCGACGACACCACCCATCTCCTCCTTCGAACTCATCGTACCAGGCGGCCAGACAGTCGGTGTTCACTTGACGCATGGAAGGGACAAAGCAGGCGCAGAACCAGGCGAGAAGGTTCATGAAGGCTTCAAGGTCGTGGCGATAGAAGTGTTCGCCTTGCCACCACGCTGCCTCAAAGTCTGCCGACAGGAATGGACGCGTTCCAAATCGTTGGCCGGGCCGACGAGAACGTGGGGATGGAGGTTTGGCCAAGTCCCAGTCAGCCAAGACGCCCCGCTGGACACCGTTGATACGTCGAATCATGACATTATCTGCGCTGATGTCACGCTGAAGGATACCGGAGGTCTCGTACACCCAGTGGTGCGCTATGATAGAAGTCAATGATCATCCTCGCACAACACAAGCTGAGGTTACCCACCTTTTACCGCGTCGAGGAAGCAAGTCTTGAAATCCTCGACACTTTGTACCATTTCCAGTGAGGCGTATCGCTCCAACAGCTGAACCCGAAGCACGCGCTGTTCTTCCAGTATGAACATGTCCGCCCGCGGTAGCTCCATCTGTTCCATGTTCAGGGTGACCGAGGCCTTCAACTCCGTGACATGGGCTAGCATATCCGGTCGCGATTCACGTAGCCGCCTCCGAACAAGTCTCACAGTCGTATCCTCAATCGGAGCTGTCACGGCCGCCCAGGCCAACTTCAACACGGACGTCTTCCGCGCCCCGAAACGTTTCTCCGCCTCAGTGCAAGCTGCACCACACGGCACCACTACTGTGCCCCGACCGACCAACTGCGAAGGTGCAACGTCTGGCATCTTCCAGTTGGAGTGCCCGAAGAAAAGCACCTCGTCTTCGTCCAGAACTTCTCCAGAATCGAGTGTTGGGCGTGGCAATCCGATGTATGAGTACCGAAAGTCCATGTCCGTCTCGACGATTCGTTCCCTGTCACCACTTGTGTGTATCATGAACGACGCAAGCAAAGAGATGCCCAGGCTGTGACGTGATGACGATCCGATGGCGAGCCCCGCGAGGTATAGGAGGTTCGGCTGCTCGATACAGTCGAACCGCGATGAAACGATGACCCCCATACGATCTGCATACCAGAAGGACACCTGCGTGCCCTGAACCAGAATCCCCGTAACCCACGACCGCAAGTTCGAGTTGAAGAGGAACATGAGACGCGTAGCGAAGTCGTTCTCGTCGTTCGCTATTTTACGGCGAGCTTGCGACGAAGACTCCTGGTTGATTGTGAGTCAAGTTAGTCGGACAACTTAACAGATGCCACTCACGGCGTCGTTCTCGTCTGCCTCTCGTGGCCCTTCCTTTTTGATTTGTATGATACAGAGGACACTCTGCCACTTCACCTGATCGTCCTCAAACCTCGTCACATCCTCCCATTTCCCCGCACCATGCTGCATAAGGCCGAAAGTACCCGCATCAACCCCCTCCAATGCAAACTGCGCAGCTGCCACTGCGAGTCTGCTTGGTGGGAGGCCGTTATTGATGTCCTCTCGCCGTAAGGTCTCCGGCTTGAACCTCAGTAGGACTCCTAGACGGTATGTCAGTGGCGTTATCTAACTGATGAAGCTGGCGGCCGATACTCACTTCGAATTGGCCGCGGTAGATTCAACTTCCTATCCTCAGGCAGGTCGTCAGTGTCGAACTTCCAGACCTGCCTGAGGAAGTCTGCAACTGGGTAGTTGCGGGAGATGTGTCTCCCAACGTTGCGTTGAACAGTAGAGGGCATGGTTGAGAAAGGCCGTAACCGCAGATTTATAGCGTAGGAGTTGAACAAAGAATTGCTATGGGCCTTTGTATCGCTGTCTGGAATCTGAGGGTAGTGATAGACACAAAGCAACGACAGCCAACAACCGGTAGAGTTGAGGGAGAAGTGGAACAAGCGGTAGCGGCCGAAGATTGAGAGCAACAGAATGGGCCTGAGCGTCCGCCAGCGCTTTGTGACCAGGCTTCATCAAAAGGCCAAAGATACCTTCCCCAAAGGGCAGGTACTCGGCCAGACGAATCTGAGATCTTCCGTACGCCGCGCCGGGCATTGAGAGCTCGTCGTCGGCCACTCTCTTGTACCATGTCGTTTATTGCCCACCACCATCGACGTTATTCACGAACCTGCCAAAACTATGAAGATCAGCTAGCGATGAGTATACATTGCGATGAAGGATGTGAAGAAAGCGCTGGAAAAGCTCGAGCGGCCAATCTTGTCGTGCCTTACCCAGTAATGTTGGGCTTCAGAAGCTTTTGGTTTTCGCTACCAAACTCCAACCTGTAAGTCCTTCGTTTATGTAGGGTAAATGCGTCTAAAGTGTGTATTGTCTGACACAGCAACGAGATAGTGGAGAGTACGCGATTATTCGAGCTTGTATCCTACAAGATTCCGTCGTCCAATAATCTCTCCAATCTGTGAAGTTGTATGTCAGTAAATACGCCAGGTTATGGGTAAACGGATGGGTGAGGAAGGATGCGGAGTAACAATATACTCGAGGAGGATACGGTACGCCGTGTAATTGAGTGATAGCTAAATACTCACCTTAAAGATACCATATGCCTCAACAGCGTAGACTCCTACTTTGAGGTATGCTCCAGAGCTGACAAGCTCCCTGATGTATGCGGGAGAGGTAGCGTTGGCCCACAGGCTCTTGTATACGCTCTGCACAGTAGACAATGAGGGTGGCTGGAGGCGCTCAGCGACATAGATCTGCTTGAGGAATTCGCGAGCGACCTGGTAGTTGTAGACTATTGGTTGCCGGTAAGCTGTAATATTTTATGAAAGTGGCATGTGCATGAATTAACGAGGTGACCGTCAGCATACGTTCCCGTACACATTGATGGGGAATACGTACCACCGAGGAAGCCTGCTGCCCTCTCACCCACTGGCCCAAGGAATTTCTGTGCAGTTTCCGCAGCCTGGCCAGCGTACTTTTGTGCAGAAGCGAGCGCGTCCTGGGCCTTCTTTTGAGCAGCCTCCGTACTGGGGTTGGTGGATGCGAACCGAACCTGACGAGGGTGCGACTGGGGCGCACGACGGGGACGCAGAGACTGGGAAAGGCGAATGGTGGGTCTGACCATAGCTGACAACCGACTCAAGTCGAAAAAGAGTGTAGAGTGAGCGGCGTTGGTCGACGTTGTGGACTGTGACGACCAGCTCTCGAAAATGGCGGATTCCGGGTTAGACCGCGCACGTGCACCGCGGGAACTTTAACGCCTCTGCCCCGCTCGCAGATCTCGACTCTCGCGATGACCACCACTTCACACACAGTTTGCCATGGGCACCCACGATATGAAAAACAGGTTTCAGACAGCAAACAAACTCCCGTTGAAACGTGTATATGGTCACAGTGTTCACAATCAATCACAGAAATGCTCTAAGCGTGGTTTACTACCAAGTATCGTAGGCCACTAATCATGAATACATAGTTAATTTATTCATACAGAATCGAGCATTCAGCGCGGCACACTCACCAGGTGATTTCTAGTAGTGTTTTTTGTGCATAGCTGAGCTAATCGTCCAACAGGCATCTGTGCGAATCCCTATCACAGATCCTTATTTTTTAATTGGTCGCACACTCTTTTCTTTCACTCGAAGCAGCCCACCCCGGTTTTCCGGTCAGCAGACAACTTTATTAGATACGAGGACGGCAGCTCACAACGTACGATGCATTCAAATTCTATAAGATTGACTTCCAGTTTGAAATGTATACTGTACTCTCACTGGGTGCACTTGCGTCTTCCTAAACATGAAATAGGATGCCCTACTTATGTACGAGATCAGAATTACTTATTAACTGTGACTAGCTTTTATATAGCCCTCTGGAACCATCTCTAAGAATACTATCGGCCTTCGAAACCCCCGAGTCCACTTCACAAGGAGAGAATCGGTTTGTACGGTACGAGCACGATGGCTCTAGTCCGGTCCCAATCAAAGGGATCTGGTGTCTGCAAGGAACCTCAGACTCACGACAGAACAATCACGAGTCCAAACCCCTAGCTTTTGCTCCATCTCATCCCTTCTAGCCCTTGATGGCTGTGAAACATACACGCTGTTTGCGGTATAGGGCGAAAGGTATATTTCATGCGCACACCAATGCTCCAGAATCTATACATAACGGTCGACAGACAGGTACACTCCAAGACTCCTGAACGCGCGACAGATCATCCCATGATGCGTAAATTACGCCAGCACTCCAGACCAAACGCACAATCCTTTCTCTTCGTCTGTTCTAAGTTCTTATCATCCCTGCCGAGTCCAGATCGCCATCCCGAGAAGGTTAAGCCTGCAATCTGTCGGGTGTCGGACGGCACCGCTCGGCCACCCAAACACCTGGGTTCCAGACTGGGGGCGAACACCTTCTGAAGGAAAACCCACGGGCCCTCCACCTCCACCTCCACACTGCTGGGCATGCCGCATCTCGAACAAACAA
>JAXQGX010000282.1:0-16894 GCA_037040455.1 Irpex sp. P115-07
CCCAGCACGAGCGGAGGCAAGTCATGGACCCGACCCAACCCCCTCGCCTCCATGACCTCCGCAGGTTTCGACGTGAACGCTCGCGACCCCTCAGGTCGAACTGTACTGCACTTGGCGGCATCTGCGACTGATGCGGCTGCCCCGGAGTATGTTCGCAAGCTGCTCGCCCATCCGCACATTAACGTCAATCTCGCGGATAAGGAGAGTCATTGGACGGCGCTGCATCGTGCGCTCTACCACGGGAACCTCTCGACTGCTCTAGTACTCCTTCACAGACCAGATATCGATGTTACACTCAAGGACTCTGAGGGGTACACTGCGTTTGATCTGTACAACTCGACTGTGGAAGGGACGAAGCCTAGAGATAAGGAGGACGCGAGACTCAGAGCAGAGCTGTTTACGTGGGGTGCGAACAGGAATGCTGCACTGGGACATGGCGATGCAGATGACCGTGCTTTTCCCGACCAGATCAACCTGGAGCCCGTGCAACCAAGGCAAGATAACGCGCATATTGACGAGAGGTTTGCGCCCGTACCGGTGAGGCAGGTGGTCATGTCGAAGTTGCATACTGGTGAGTTGATATTCGCTTGGTGTCCTCTATACTCTATCTCATCCCTTCGTAGGCGTGGTAACTACTGAGCCAAAGTCCAACTTCCGTGCATGCGGCTTTGGTAGTGGCGGTCGATTGGGTCCTGGGCAGCATACACAATACAACCTCATACCGATGCCCCAACTTGCTCAACCAATCGCATCCGTTGCATTGGGACAAGACCACACTCTCGCCCTGACGACTTCCGGCGAAGTGCTTAGCTGGGGTCTGAATAGGTTCGCACAGCTTGGATACACGCTTGAAGCATCTCCGGGAGGCAACGGGAAGATGGAGGAACAGATCCAGTCCGTGCCGAGGAAGATTGGTGGACCGTTGAGCAAGAAGATCGTCATTGGTGCGGCGGCATGTAAGACGGCATCGGCTTGCTGGACGAGTGGGGAGGTGTACACTTGGGGCACGAATAATGGCCAACTTGGTGCGTCGAGGTGTCACGCGTCATGCTTTAGCTCATAAGCTCTCAGGTTACGACAAGAATGCACACCCTGTTCAAGTTCTTCCTCGCCTCGTTCCGAGGGTATCGCAACCCGTCCTTTCAGTAGCCATAGCTGTGAGTATGCGCATGCATATCCGGTCTATCGTTGATGTTCATTACTCGCAGGACAATGCCATGGCCTGTCTCCTCGAAAGCCACGACGTACTATGTCTTTACAACGACAGCCATTTCCGCGTGACGTCAGTGCAGTCTACCATTCACTTCAAATCTACACAGCTAATGCTAATCTAATCACCGCACACGTGTTGGTCTCACGCACGTGTAGATTCCCTGCGCACGGCTTCCCGTCTGAGATCAAGATTTACAGACCACCGCAAGCTGTGCGGAGCACGAGCATCGAGAAGATCACGACGTGCGACAACGTATTCGCGGCGTTGTCGTCGAACGGGGAGCTGTTCACGTTTTCGTTGCCTAATCCGCCTCTTAATGCGGAGTCGACGTCGGGCGCGGGGAGTGCTGGCCAGGGACGGAACAGGGAAGTCGTGAGGCCGCAGCGGGTGTGGGCGTTGAGGAAGAAGTTCAGTGCTGTCAAGGTACTGCTGCATGTCATTGTTACTGCGGCTCGACATGAGGAGCTGACAGAATTACTGTAGGACGTCGCTCTCGGAGCGGATGGCTCGATCATCATCTGTACAGAGTCAGGACACGTATTCGTGAGGGCACGGACCGCAGGGAAGGCGTTCAAGTTTCAACGTGTGCCTTACCTCCAGCGTGTCGTCAGGGTGTGCGCGAACTCGACGGGGGCTTTTGGCGCGTTGCGGGTCGACGCCGACTTGGATCCTATCGAACTCACTGGAAACTTGTTAAGTGAGGATCTGGCTTTGATTCAGCCGTATTTCCCTCGCGAGGAGCACCACTCGGATGAGGAGAGGGATGGAGATGGAGGAGTGGATGCAAGTGCGCTGGGTGCGGAAGGCGAGCTGGATGAGCTGGATGAGTCGCCGTCGATTGCCAAGGACCAGCGGGACCTCGTGGCTCTCTGTAGGGCCTTGCTAACACACAAGACTTCCCCGTCCACAGGTCCCTTCAGCGACGACACCACATCATACCCTGGCAATCGACATGGCGCGGACCTGATTATCCACGTCCAGGCGGGTTCGCAGCCGAAGATACCTGCACATTGTCTTGTCCTTTCTGCTCGCTCGTCTGTGCTTGCCGACGTCCTCAGTGGGACACGAACTGTGGAGTACAAACACGACTCTGTTTCTCTGAAAGTCTCCTTAGTCAAACAGTCCTCGGCATCTCTGCGACCCACGAACGGACCTGCACTCGCGCCCTGGAAGTGTCCCAGACACCTTACCCTCAAGGGATGTCACCCCCTGACAGTTCTTATCCTCCTCGTGTACCTCTACACAGACGAAGTCCTGTCGGTATGGGACTGGCGCGTCGCAGCGGCCCTCAAGGCGTTTATTAACCCGCTGGGCATTCAGGTGGGAAAGGTGAAGGAGGAGCTCAAGGCGTGTGCTGTCGTCTTCGAGTTACCTGCTCTTGGGTCTGCACTGGAGGCGGCGTTCAAGCGTGAAGTGCCGAAATCGCTCGTGAAGCACGTCCTTCCGTTGCTTTCGTCCTCCGGTAAGTCGGCGCTGGCCAGGGACGTCGTGCTCGTCTTGGAGGACCGAGAGGTTCCGTGCCATTCTGCGATCTTGAGAGCGCGATCGCCGTTGCTCCAGGCGATGTTCGACGCGGATGTGTGGACTGTGAACCGATGGAGCGAGGAGGGGGTTGTTAGGATTGAGTTTAGGCATCTAAGGTGGGCTTCTGTGCAGTTCGTGATGAAGTTTTTGTATGGTGGGGATCGAGAGATTTTTGATGTGCTCGGTACGTAGTTATTCCTCTCTTCTATCTTTCTGCTTATGGCTTGTTGACGTTGTTGGACGTAGAAACGGTCCACTCTGTGGACGAGCTGATCCAGTGCATGTTCGACGTTATGTCTGTGGCTGTGAGTAATTTAATATTTTTGACCTTGCAAGCTCAATAAACTGACTATCTATATGCTTCTCATGATAGAACGAGCTTTTACTCGAACGTCTTACCCTTCTGTGCTCGGCTGTTATCTTGAAGCGAGTCATCACCACAAATGCCTCATCGATCCTCGTAGATGCAACGCACTTCAACTCACCGTCGCTCGTCCGCAGCGTGCAGAGATACATCGCACAGGGAATGGAGACATTCCTCGAGGGACACATGCTAGACGACTTGCCTGTGGACATTGTGAAGCAGCTCGCGAAGTTCATACGTGCTCAACAGGCGGACAAGTCGCCGCTCTCGAGGTCGAACGTGTTGGTAGACGGTGCTATGGAGAGGAACATGGAGTGGATTTCGTTGCAGGATTTCCCAATTCCTATAGTGCCGACTGCGAGGGCAGCAGAGAAGGAGAGGGGAAATGCTATGAGAGAGGCGAGAGAGGCGAGGATGTCTCCGCCAGGCCTCACAAAGAGGGAGTCAGCGCCGGGGTCACCGGTCGTCAGGCCGAGGGTGTCGTCAAGCAAGTTGGCGGGTGGTGCTTCGCTGGGCGAGGACGATTTGTTTGCTATGGATGGAGTTGAGGAAAGTGAGAAGGCTATATTCCTCGGGAAGGAGGCGCCTTCACCTGTGCCGAAGGACAGAGTCCTGAAAGAGCCGTCCACGCCTAGTAAGAGTGGTGGTGGAGGGTGGAAGGTTGCTTCAACTCCTCGGTAAGTTTGAATGTGACTCGTGTCTGCGTTGTGAGGATCTGACGTCAGTCTCAGTGTTGACATGAAGTCTATCATGGCCGAGGCTGAAGTTGGCAAGTCTGCTACGACTAGAACGCCTACCATCCGACCGAGTGTCTTGCCAGCTTCATCGTCGAATTGGCGTAGCCCACCACCACAATCAGCACCCTCACCTGTGATTGCGGGTGCGAGCTCTAGCCGTGGTCCGCCAGGATCTCCGTGGAAGAGTCTTGCTTCTCCTGCTAGCATGGCTAACTTGTCGGTTTCGTCATCACCTGTGCAGACCCCGCCCGGCACTCCTCTCTTGAAGGCAGCCAGACTGGGAAATAATCAGTTGCAATCGTTGCCTCAGCGGAGTGGGAGCAAGCCTACCTCGGCGTCGCAGGTTCCGAGTGCCTCACAAGGGCCGAGCATGGGCCCGGTGATCTCGCCGTCGAGGCAGACATCGTGGAAGAATGCGAATGCAGCCGGTGCTAGACGTACCTCGTAAGTTATCAATTATCGCTCCACTCTCGTCTGTATACTCAATATGTGGATTCTTCGCTTCGTTGCAGGGGCTCGAACGCTGCATGGACTTTACCGCCCGTTCAACCTGTCGTGCAGTCGTCGCCTAGCACATCTGGAATGTCTTTCGCCGCTATTCAACAATTACAGTTAGAACAAGATGCTACTCCAAAGGTCGATAAACGGTCTTTGTTGGAGATACAGGAGGAGGAGCAGGCTCGTCAGCAGGAGGCAGATTTCTTGAGGTGGTGGACGGCTGAGGAGGAGAGGATGCGTGCTGAGCAGATGGCTGCACCTGTACCTCCAAAACGAACGCAGAAGCCTAAGGTAGGCAGGAAGGAGAAGGTGGGTAGTTCGAAGAAGGATGGCGGGTCGACGAAGGATAGTAAAAAGCAGGATAGCAGTAGCCGTTCGAAGGAGCCGGGAACACAAAAGACGGAAGGAAGTGAGCCACGCGCTCAGGAGAAGAACCCTCGTAAGGATGGTTCGAATCCGACGGGGGCACGTAGGAAGAAGAAACCGGCGGCGGAGTCGCATACGCAGGACAATGAAGATAGAGTGGTTACGGCCCCAAAGACGTGAACAATCCTATCGTCGTTAACTTATAATGTTTATGGTAATATAGGTCACTTAATTCTCAATAACTAGGATAGCTAAACACTTCTTGGCAGCGATGTACTCGCGCAAATAGTGGGATGAGTAGTTACGATTAGATTCATGACTCGGAGTTTCCCTGTATGTACTTGAGAATGGGATGGAATGATGTTTGAACCTAGAAGTAAGTATTGAATATTGAACAACGAGGTCTTGGGTCTCAGTTGTAATGTATTGCCCATTGTAAGAATAATTGTAGAGAGCGAATCGAAAGCGGGGTACCAGTCATATACGTAGTTGCCTAGTAAGCGCTAAGCGCAGCTGCTCTTTATTCTGTGACCACCACCACCGCCACTGCAACTACGAGGAAGCAGAGCATATAACATATCATTACAAACGTCTACCAAAACTTATTCGTTTGCAATAATTGATTCTTTGTACCGACAGGGAGCGGAATGCAGTATGTCGCAATTGTTAAATGAGACTACCACTAACGTTCGTCCAGGTCGGCCATTAGGTTAACGTCGGCTGATAAAGCACGACTCGCCAAAGAGTTAGAAGATGGTATCACTGGACACCTTCAGGCCGTCCTCGATATGAAGCACAGACTGAACAGTCTCGCGCCGACTGCCGTACTTCCTCCTGAGCTGCTCGCAGAGGTCTTCTTATACCTTGCTCATAGCACTCCATCTACAACCCGTCGTTCAAGCCCGTTTTCGATACCCCAAGATACGCCAGGAATGTCAGGGCCTCCGTATGTTTGGCTTAAAGTCACCCACGTCTGTCATCACTGGCGGGAGGTTGCGCTCAGCGCGCCGCAACTTTGGACTACTATCTGGACCGTGGGAGGCATTGAGTGTCTCCAGGAGTTTATTTCCCGCTCGAAGAAGGCCCTGCTGACCATCGAATCGCACAGGGGCCTCCTCCGTAAGGAGATGCTCGGTCTTATCATGCGCGAGCTTCCGCGCGTCGTGAGCTTCAACGCAATGATGCCACCTCCTATTCTACAGAATGATTACGATCACGACGCGAAGAAATTGAAGGAACTCGTTCTACGAACGTCTGACACACACGGAATGCCAGTTGCACATCTTGGCCTGATTCGGCTCCAGGACCATTTTGCGGATTGCGACCTCCCATTGCTCGAACGGTTCGAGCTTTACTCGAACGAGATCCCGTGGAAGAGCAAGCTGCTTACACCAACTCTCAAGCACCTTACATTATGCCAATTTCACCGCCGTACTTACAACAGCTTGGCGGAAATCTTACAGATTCTTGAGACTCTTCCATTGCTAGAAACTCTCAGCCTGCTATCTTGCCTCCCGCCTTCACCAGCCAACGCTCGAGACCACGTCACGCCCATCGTTGACCTTACGCATCTGCGCAAGCTGCGCCTTGTCGCTGAAACGTCAACGTGCAAGGCATTCTTGCAGCGTATATCATTCCCTGGGAACACTTCAATGTCCCTCAGTTCCGAGAGCGACAGCTCCAATGAATTTGAAGATCTCCTAGGGATTCTGCTCAGGAACCGCGACCGTCGAAGGGCCACCGATGACGACGACGACGACGAAGGCACCCAATTTCCCGTCCTTCGATCCATTTACCTACGGTATGACTCTGAAGATTACACTCTACAACTGCGGGCTTGGCCCACAGTTCACAGTCTCCAAGCGATGCGCACGAAACCCGAGACTCTTCCTGAACCCTTCCTCGACATCGTCTTGAATCATTATAGCCTCACTCTGTCGCTGTTCAACATCCTTCGCGATGTACTACACTCAGGAGTCGAGTCCCTCCTGCTTCTTGGCGAACATATTCCTCACAGCTTGGACAAGGCTGAGTGGCAGCAGATGTTCGAGCGGTTGCCCGAGTTACGCGAGCTAGGGCTCGGAGGGTTCGCCAAAGACAATGTACATCAAATACTCGACCATCGTGTACCATGCGAGCAAGAGGTATCTACGAAGAATGGGAAGAAGCCGAGGAAGAAGAAACAGGCCTGTGTACCACATTTGGAAAGGCTGGATGTAACCCTGACGGGTGAAACGGAGACTTTTCTTGGACGTCTGGAGAAGTCGCTCGCCGCACGGAAGAAAGCAAAAAGTGGGTTGAAAACCCTCGTTATTCGGGCCCGCTATGGCTATCTCGAACAGGAGGACATCGTGGACAAGTTGAAGAAGCACGTTGAGAGCTTAGAGGTTACTGAGCGACCGGGGTACTACGACTCGGAATATGACTCGGAAGACGAAGATCGGGACTCGTACTTCAGTGATGAGTATGAAGGGCCGTTTCCATTCCCGTTCGGTGGGATGTGGTACGAGGATTTCATGTCGGACGACGATGAGGATGAAGAGGGGATGTTTCCGTGGTAGAAGTTTGTGAAGCTCTGGACGCTGAAGATGGCGGAGGGGGCCTAGGTACTCCGGGCTTGACATATTGTTGATTATAATGCTTATAGTTAGTAATGAGAAGAGAGGCATGATGATTTCAAGGTTTTCAAGTTTATCTCGTAGGTATATTCGGTACCATGGGCGCTCGAAGCCGCCGGCGATTATGTGTTTTGTTCTCCTCCGCCTTCTCCTCCACCTCCACCACCTCCACCACGCTGCGCAGAACACGCAACGCACTATACACTTTCACAAACTTCACTACATTGTTTGGTTGTTTGTAGCTTCAATAAACATCATCGACTGCAGCAATAAGCGAGAACGGAATGCAGTACGTTGCAGATATCATGCGCTCAAACCACGGCTAACATTCGTCCAGGTCGATCTTAGCATTGACGTCGGGTGACAGAGCACGACTGGCAAAGGAGTTAAAAGATGGAATAGACGGACACCTTCAAGCCGCCCTCGACATGAAGCATAGACTGAATAGTCTCGCACCGACCTGCATACTTCCTCCCGAGCTTCTCGCAGAGGTCTTCCTATATCTCGCGCACAGCTCTCCACCAACGGATCGCAATTTCAGCTGCTTAGGTCTCCCTGCTATGCGTACAACGACATTCCCGTATGCCTGGCTCAAAGTCACTCATGTCTGCCACCACTGGCGGGAGGTCGCTCTCAGGGCTCCGCAACTTTGGAGTACTATCTGGATTACCGGAAGGACCGAATGTCTCAAGGAAATGATCTTGCGCTCGAAGCAAGCCCCGTTGGCTATCAAGGCGGACAAAGTGCATGGCCTACGTTGGGAGGGGTTGGAGATAGTCATGCGGGAGCTTCCGCGGATTGTGAGCTTCGATGCGAGGATGCCACCGCGACTTGCTCAGTCCGGCTATACTTCCGACGCCCCAAAGCTGAGAGAGCTTGTACTGCAGACGGCAGATCTACATGATGTACTCAGCCTTGGTACTCTCCAGCTTCAGGACCATTTCGCGACCTGCGAGCTGCCTTCGCTCGAACGACTGGAGCTCTACTCGTATCAGATTCCATGGAGAAGCAAGCTGCTGAAGACTACCCTCAAGCACCTAACATTACACTCTCTTCAAGCGCATTCTTATGGTCTCAACGACATCGAGGAGATAATGCAGATCCTTGGGACCCTTCCGCTGCTCGAATCCCTCAGTCTCAGGTCCTGCCTGCCCACTCCACCCGTTAACCATCCTCCCACTAACATCGTCGAGCTCCCCAACCTCCGCAGTCTGCGTCTTCATGCGACAGTAACAGCGTGTCGGACGTTCTTACAGCGTGTATCAATCCCTAGCAACACCTCCATGATTATCGACGCACACAATGACGGCCGTGCCGAGCTCAACGTTCTCGTGGAGACTATACGAGAGTGGGCGGAGCGTACAAGTCACGATAACGATGACGGTGACTCACGATTCCCTGTCCTCCGCTCTATCGATGTGCGTTATAGCAACTACTCACGCACCCTACAAATGCGGGCTTGGCCGACGTTCCATGATCTCCACGATATGCTCATGAGGCCCAAGACGCTTCCCGAACCATTCATCGACATCACCCTACGATATCCTTCCACCGTATCACCATTTGCTCTCTTCCGTGCCGTACCCACCGCAAGTCTCGAATCCCTTTTACTGCTTGGCGAGTCGGGTGTGGGACGCTCGGATAAGGCTGAGTGGCAAGGGGTGTTCGAACAGCTGCCGGAGCTGCGTGAGCTTGGACTGGGAGAGCTCGGCAAGGATCACTTGCACCAAATACTCGATTACCGTATTCCCTGTGAGCAGGAGCCTTCGACGGTGAATGGGAAAAGGCCGAGGAGGAAGAAGCAGTACTGCCTGCCGCATCTGGAAGTGCTGAAAGTGGCGAATTTTGAGGGGGACACAGACGCTTTCCTCGCACGTTTGAAGAAGTCTCTCATCGCACGGAAGAAGGCGAGCCTTGGCTTGAAGACGCTTATCATCCGTTGCTGTGGTCGCTTAGTTCAAGAGGACGTGGACGGGTTGAAGAAGTACGTCGGGCGATTGGACTTTACGGAGAGGGATTGGGACGAGTATGAGGATGATGATGACGGGGTTGAGCACTTCCTCGATGGGTATGACGAACCGATCGGGATGTTTGGGAACCTTCCGTTCCACTTGGGTGGGATGTGGGACGACGGATTGATGGATTCAGAAGACGAAGATGAGGAGGGGGGAATGTTCCTGTGGTAAACTTAGCCTGGTTATGGACATTGATAATAGGTGGCTTTCATATATTCGTATCCTGACTTTACGACTTCATGCTGACCTTTTGTTCTCTGCAGACGTTGTTCTATAACGCACTCTTCCTGTATCTGTTACTACTATTTAGCATCATAATGCTCAACACGGTGTTGTACATCTCTGTTTTGGTCCACAAGCATGATTCCAATCTACAACCCGACAAACTCTCGCAAAGTGACTTCCAAGAGATGTGAGTTGTCTATCCACTCCGTTCACTTGACGCGGTATATGACGGGCCGTTGCCATGAGGTCATTATTCGCCGCCACCCTGCCGCCCCCTGATGCTCATATAAGAGCTTTATCCGAGCAATCCCCCTTTCACCCCAACCACTCAGACGGTCCGCACTCAAAGTCTCTCTGGACTCTCTGGACCCAAGTCGATGCTTCTATCTACACTCAGCCAGTGGGTTCTTGGCCCCGTGGCCGTCGCGAACCCTCAAACATATCATGGTAAGTCCCTGGACCTACATGTACAGTCGTGCTCTACGCATGTGATGTAAATGATATCAGGGTTTTGCTTCTGTGTCATTTCTATCATCATGCGAGCGCGAGTTGGTGGGGTGCGTTATGACCTCGAATCCGCTGCAATATTGCCGAAGTCAGGTCCGGTGATATGCTGCAGATTGGGTATAAGTACGGGGATACAATTCAGAAGTTCACAACTATAGCTCTGATCCCCAAAATGGCGTACCGCAGTGCCCTGTGGTTGTCTGTGCTGACCGTAGCTCTTGCAGCTGTTCCCGCCACCGAAGCAGCCGCGCAAAGCAGTGTTGCTCGTCTGCCAGGTAAGTTTACGTCATTTCAATGATCGTCCGTGTCCGTATTGACAGGGCGTAATGCTTATTTAGTGTTGGGCTATAACAGTATGTCTTCGTCATTCATATTTTCCCGTCGATGGGCTCACGGAGACCCGCTACAGCTTGGAACGCATATGCGGTAAGTCCGGATATTCTTGGTATATCGTTGTGAATATGTCAGATACTTATGTGTTCTGGCATGCAGTGCAATATCGATGAGGAACTCATCCTCACGACCGGTAAACTCATGAAATCTCTAGGCCTTCAGGTATGAGACTCTAGGCTTCAGGGATGCCGTTATGGACAGACAAGCTCATGGTATATGGCCCAGGCTGCAGGATACAACTACGTCAATCTCGATGATTGCTATGCAGAGAAGAATCGGAGCGCGGACGGCTTTATAGTAGCAGGTGAGATTGGGTGCCCCCGTATGCCCTTGGCTCAGAAAGCTTATAACGTCGAATGATAGATCATGTCAGGTTCAAGAGTGGCATGAAGAACCTCACCGATCAACTTCATGAAATGGGGTTGTGAGTGGCATCAGTACAAGTGATAATTAGCGTAACTTAACGACTTAATCATTACTCTCAGCAAAACAGGCATTGTAAGTTGAATTGTGTATGTTCGGCGATCTCGGGTGCTCATGAATACACCAGTACAGTGACTCTGGATGGTTCACCTGTGCCGGGTATCCAGGCTCCTTCCAAAACGAAGAGCGAGACATCAAAACCTTCCATTCGGACTGGGGATTCGATTACTTGAAGTGAGTCGACTTGAGGATATTATTGTTTGTTGAATTCTTAATTTGCCTTCATCATTCAGGTATGACAATTGCAACAGTAGGTTTAACGGCATGTTCTACTAGGCGCATCTGACGTGCTTTACTGCCAGTCCCATACGACGACATTGTCAAGGAAGGAGTCATCGGAAGTATGTAAACTCCGCAACTCAGTCAAGTCTACATCGCTGAAGGTTCTTAGAATACCAAAGGATGGCCGATGCCATCAAAAATTTGGCCAAGAAGACGGGTAAACCACCCGTAGTGTTTTCTCTCTGCGAGTGGGGCTGGGTGAGTCGAATGACGAGTCAAATGCGCACACAAAAACTAACGAAAACGCGTATCGCAGAATCAAGTCTGGTTGTGAGTTGCATACATGCAGTCATGACAGAGATATGGCAAATGACGATGTGAACAAACGCAGGTGGGGCAAGACGATGGCACAAAGCTGGAGGGTCAGTGAAAGCGGCTCGTAATGAACACCTATGGTGGTATTGACTTCCTTTTACCAATGTAGACAACAGGAGACATCGAAGCGAATTGGGCTTCCATTGCCAACCTCATCAATTAGTGAGCTTATTCGCCCGTCGCGCGAGTAGACACTAAACAGGACGACTTCATTTATAGCAATTCTTTCATCACTTACGGAACGGACTTCAACGGGAGGAACGATATGGACATAGTACGTTAACCAGCTGTGTAATGCTGCTGAGGCTGATCGAAGGATCTCTAGCTCGAAGTGTGAGTGGTCCTGATCCGAGTCAAGCTGCGATGGTCTCTCGGACTCACCTGCTCTGACCTAGTGGAAACGGAAACCTGACATACGACGAGTCCAAAACTCACTTCACCGCCTGGGCTCTCATGAAGTCTCCATTACTCATCGGAACCAACGTAAGCTTCCGCGATATCTCAACTTTTCATAACCATATTGATTCACATCGCTCGCACTTAGTTATCTGCCATTACCCCAGAAGCATTGAGCATCCTCACGAACCATGAGATCCTTGCAATCAACCAGGACAGCGTAGAGGGTACCAGCATCTCTCCTTTCCGTTGGGGAATCAACGTGAGTCTCGTGGCTCTCTTGTGTCCACTTGGCTGACTTTATATAAATGCGGTTTGAAACTGGTGTTATAGCCCGATTGGACGTACAATAAGACCCACCCTGCTCAG
This sequence comes from Irpex sp. P115-07, assembly GCA_037040455.1. Classification (NCBI taxonomy): domain Eukaryota; kingdom Fungi; phylum Basidiomycota; class Agaricomycetes; order Polyporales; family Irpicaceae; genus Irpex; species Irpex sp. P115-07. The sequence continues at coordinate 12,306 of JAXQGX010000282.1, forward strand.
TATTGGAGTGGAAAGAGTCAGAATGGGACTGTCTTCATGCTGGTACGTTGGTATATACTTGCACTCCCGTCACATCGTACATTGACAAGCGCTCCCATGGTAGATCAACACCCTCGACGAACCAGCCGACTTGACATTCAGGCTCGTCGAGTCCCCATGGATTCGTGCGGGACGTCAGTATTCCGTTAGAGTGCGTATATACGACTATCCACGTATCTTCAACCTACTCAACGATGCGGATGTTAGGATCTGTGGACTCACACCGATAACGGAACGGCCGTGAGGAACTTCACAGCAACTGCCGTCCCACCTCACGGCGTTGTCGCGCTTCTTCTCAAAGACGCAGGAGACGAACCTGCTGGGATTAGCCCGCCGTGCAGCACTTTGGCACAGTGCACAGATAAGAATGGTACCCAGTGGGGCTGAGCATTCAGCTATCCATATAGGCCTGATGAGCCGGAAACGAACTGTGTAAGCAAGATCGCACGAAGTCTGGTCTTCTGCAGCATACAAAGATCGTGAGGTGGCTGGAAGTCTGTGTTAGTATAGGGAGCCTCCATCTCTATCTCGAATTGAAACCTCCTTTACACATCTTCGTCTTGCCAGTGCCCCTCCCCCGTCTCTCACATTGCTGGTCATCATCGCTAATCCCGTGCGAATGGGAAGGGTTACGCCACAGTGCTCCTAAGATGCCTATTCGAGAAATCGTGTATCATGAACTGACAGGTCTTGACAGGCTTCGTGGCGTGCGTAGTTGGCGAGCGCAAGAAGCGTTGCAAACAGCCTAGCGCGATGGAGATAAATGCTTATGGATGTCTTTTCGAGAGTGTGACGGTCATTGTGCTCAACGCTCAAGTGCCTTGCGAGAACATAATATAAGTATTCATTCTGTTCTGCAATTTACTCGAAAACCCTCGATGCCTTCGTGGGCCTATTGTGCGATGACATATCACATCGGGTGCGAACACTGCACAGAATTCCAAGGGCGCCCCGAATGAAGCGGGTTCTGCGCTGTGCAGGGTGCATTGCAATTGTCAGGGTTGATCTCAGCTCATCACGATCACTTCTCACACTTTCTAGCTTTCCATTGCCACTTCATTAGCAACAACAGCTACAATCTACTTATCTTCTCTGGCGCGTAACTGAAACCCTGTGCGCTAGGGCTATCCGCCCGGAAGATGGGGCAACATTGATATAAGTAACGATGCGGCGTCCACAAGAAGAGGTGGACCGATTCTCTCCCCTCTTTTGAACTTCTGCCACTCTGAGACGCTTTTGGTTGGGCGCATAGAGGCTTTGCGGGACGACGGTTGAATCTGTGTGGGTATGTCAACGACGGTCGATCCAGTCAAACTACTCGATGGGTTTTTGGTTGTGCTGTGTATTGGATTTGTGTGGGTATCTTCTCCTTACACCGTGACTACAAGAGTATACTAACCATATCAAACACTCAACTTTGGCAGACTGTACGGTGTGCTTAGTGCACAAGCCTTTTACTACTGGACTACGTATCCCAAAGACCATTGGGGCGTGAGGGCCCTCGTAGCCATTGTATGGTACGTACACCTTCGGCGTTGGTCTCCTGGCCCTGAAATAGACGTGTTACGACGTGCCTGACACCTCCCTGACTTCGATCATGTCTCTGCAGGGTCTTGGAAAGTCTACATGTCGCCTTCTGCATCCACATCGTACACACATACTTTGTCCTAAGCCTCAGAGACCCAGAGCATGCCACGAAGATTATATGGTGAGCACTTCCGTCATAAAGGTCTCCTCCTTCGCTCGACTTTCATGCCCTCTCTCTCCCGTACACCCGAGATTGATAAGGCGCTGACGTCTATGTTTTTCTCATGGCCAGGAGTATCGGAGTGAGTATCATGACTTCATGTTGATCGGTGACCGGTGATGTACAATGGAGCTCACTAAACTATGTCTATTCTCTCGCTGCTTATTGAACAGGCGACGTTGATCCTCGGAGTAAGTAATCCGTAATCAGTTCTTCTATTCAATCCAATAGCTGCTAATATATTGTGTTGCATCAATAGGCTCTGATTAGTATTCAGATACAGGGGTGAGTTCTGTCCGAGCCCATGAACCGCGGACCACGCACTAAACAGGTAGTTTGTAGATTCTACATATGGAGGATATGGCGCCGTGAGCCCCATTCGTAGCTCGTGTTAAGCATGAATGCTGATAAGCATCCAGTGGGAAATCAAGCCATCGTATCTGGGGCCTTAGTGAGTTACTTCTTCTTTGATTGATAAGAAGAAAGATACTGATCTGATAATACTAGACTGTACTGTTGTTGTTCAGAAATGGTACGTCCATTTATCGAGAAGAGGGTGTGATTATCCTAATGAGATGATGCATCATCGAAGGCCTTGCATTAGGTACGCCCAAAACTCTCTCAATGACTGTTGCTGATCAACCCATTTGTGTGTAGCGTCAGGAGGGACCATGTACGTTCGTCCTGATAATATCCAGAGTATCGGCTGATGGCTGACGACACACAGATGCAAATTCGCTACATTCCCCGACCTGCTGGACAAGAACGGGGCACACGTAAGCAATAATCAAATATCTGAACGTATTAGACTTCCAATCTAATATAACCTCGTGTTGTGCGTTTCTAGTTGCAAATTAACTTATCCGTGGCAGTCGTCGCCCTCACTGACCTGTCAATAACCTCCGTCATGGCATTTTATTTGTACAAAGGAAGCTTCCATATGTCCTCGAGGTACGTCTTTGGAAGACTATTTATAGTCTCCCTCACCATTCTGCTCATTTGATGACCATCAATCGTATCGCTCTTCTAGGAGCTCTAAATTTATGGTCACAAAGTTGATCAAGTATGCAATCAACACTGGAGCCATCGCCTTGTACGTACGCCCACTAGAACATCAAAGTTATCTCAGTCTGACTTCCATGGCTACATTTATCCCACCGATTAGTTTGACGACTACGGGTATTTTGATAGCGGTGCGAGATTGGCATAAAATCCCTATTCACGCAGAGCTCTGATGCTCCAACACATTAGTTCAACGTTACACGGGACAACATAATCTTCCTCGGTTTCTCTGAAGTCATCGTTAAGAGTACGTACCCAATTACCTCCTGTTTACACCACTGAGCTCAATCACGCTCGACTTAGTATATGGCAACTCGATGCTTGCATGGTATGCCACTTCCGTTCTTGCGTGGAGTACTACTAAATGGTCAACATACGTTCGATAACCGCAGGTTGAACGCTCGACAGCGTATATCCGAGGCTGCAACCTCGGTCGAGCTGTCACGCTGGTCTGCAGCAGCGGCGGGCACTGGTACACATGACAGACCGGTACGTTCTCATTCTGGTGAATCGGCTAGCGTAAGCCTCCTTTCTTGTATTGATCTGGGATGTCAGACGGTCGTCCAGATATCCAAAGACACAATAATTGTTGACTCGGATTTGACTTCTTGGGTGAGTTGCGCCGCACTACGGGTTTCAGACCTGTCGAGAAGTTGACACCACTGACGGACTTGTTATGAAGCACGACGAGATCTTAACACGAAGTGGAAGCGCGGTTTCTGGTGTTACTGAACCACGGGAGTCTGCCATCGCAGTCGAGTCGGAGAAGGTGGAGCATAGTATCGTATGATGCTCAGAGGTCGCGATACGCTGCAGAGTATTAGGTATTTTTCAACGGCTTAGTGTATTATATTAATTCGGGGATCTGGTGTCGTATCTATATCTGTATTTCATATAGTAATGTAATAAAGACAGGTGTAATCATACATGGCTTCAAGTCGTTGTTGAATCGCGATTCGGTCACGGTACCATTACATCTTCGAGTTCTCTCACGCCAGATGAATCTGATCGCACTCGAACTTGACCTTGACCTTGAACCTCCACGATCAGCATTATCCTCTTGAGCTATCGTACAGATACACGACAATCAACGAGATAAACCGACTGGAGACTATAATCGAAGGCTGTACTGCATTGTATCTGCGGTCCCAAACTTGAAGGACAAAGCAAGATTGCGCGTAACTCCGACCTCTCGTACGTTCATGCTTGCTTTTACTTCCTGTAGATACTCAATGCTCAGTTGTATCGGAAGATAGAAAGCTTGAAGTGATACTAGTCACAACAACCAACACAGAAACACTGCCAATACTAGTAATCGATCCCCCACAGGCTGCCAGTGTCTGTCTACTACCACCCAGCCATGTACGTTGCACCGTATTAAGTCTGGTTCATCATGCTAGATTTTCTTCATCTTCAGATCTATCATGAACACAATCGAACAGAGACGACTCGAACTAGAAGATCGCATTGCCGAGTACTCTCGAGCCATTATCGAAGCACGTCGCGAACTAAATGGACTCCTAGCCCCCGTCTCCCTTCCTCCTGAGCTACTCATCAAGATATTCGGTGATTTCATCGAACCTTACACCGATCCTGCTGTCGCCATTGTTCCGAGACGTTTCCCACCCGCACACCCACGACGATACGGCTGGCTGAGAGCGTCGCATGTATGCCATCGCTGGCGAGAAGTCATGCTCGGAGCTCCTGAGCTGTGGGCCACTGTCTGGGTAACTAGCTCAAA
>JAXQGX010000283.1:0-16953 GCA_037040455.1 Irpex sp. P115-07
TTTGGTCTCGTTGGAATCATCGAAGTGCTTCGCACTGTCGGGACAGCCCTAGAGCGACTTTCAATCCACCTTGATACCGCTCGCCTTGACAAGTCAGATCCTTGTATGTTACGTATCTGAATCTCTCAACAAATTATGGCTGATCGCCCTCGTAGGCGACGGCTTTCTCCTACTTATGTTGCGAGCGGGTCTCACAACGTGCTCCTCGCTCAGAGAATTCCACCTACATCTCCTGCTCTCTTACTTCGACCCGGACAGTCTCGGTGTCACCTCAGCGGAAGCCTTGGGACTGTGCTGGAGCATGGTAGCAGACTCCGTGGCCCTAGTCCCACTCTCTCATCTTCGTCAGCTCCATTTGAAGTTCTTCTACATTGATTACACAGACTCAGAGGTGGAATGGCACGACGTTCACTCGTTGTCGTGTAATAAGATGCGAAAAGTCTGCGATGCATTCCCATGTCTCGAGTCAGTAGGGATATCGATCACGCAGCCTCCCAAACTTAAAGACCCCGCACGGCACAGACGGTTGCAGGACTGCGTGAAGTACGAGATGCAGAAGTATAGGGGTATGTTGGTTGAGGAAGAAGAATCAGAATACGCGTTTACTGCGGCCGGATGCGAAGATGATGGGTGCAAGCAATACAATGGCAGTTTGATTTGGAACTTGCAATAGGCGTAGACCTTCGTAGATGGGGGTTCCGGTACGTCTTCACTCGGAGTTATTTTGTATAGGTTCTGTTGTACACCAAATATATCGAGTGTGGCCCAGTATCTTCTCTGATTCGCCTCTCGACGTACGGTGTGTGCTACTCGGATGTACACGCGTTTCACCTACTTCATGAACACGAGGGTGTTCACTATGCCACGGAAACTTGAAGTCGGACGCACCGTAAGCTCATAAAACAGCGTCTGCACTCGTATACTAGTGACACGGGCACCTGCTAGTCTGCGATAATCAAGCTCAAGTACGTACAAATATACAAAACGGATCCGTCATGCTATTCGTGAATGCGTAAAGCGCCATATAAACAAAAAATGTATACGATAAAAAGTCTGATAATTTATATCCCAACTTCACACCCCTCCCGTCCTCGCCGACCGTCTCGGCTGCCGTCTCCTCGTAACAGGCACCCTCTCCCTCTCCACCGGTGCCGCGCCTCTACTCCCCTCAGCATTCCCAGACTCTTCCAGCTCCCAAACATCCGGCGGCTTCTGCGTCTCCAGCAGCTTCATCAACCGCATCCTCTCGCTGCTCTGCACCGGGTCTTCGTACGTCACTCGGATACTGTCATTGTCGTCTTCCTGTGCGCGCACTGCGGCGAGCATGCTGATGTCTCCTTCGTCTGCGTCGAGGCCGAAAGGCTGGTAGGGCTCGCGGGAGGTTATTATGGGTGCTGGAAGGACGTCGTCGCGAGGCGCGGCCTGAAGACATCAAGTCGTTAAGATTGTCAATCTCACAGAAAAAACCCTGACTCACCTTCGTCCGAGATGGTGGTCGGACTCGCTTGGGACGAGGAGCTTGCCCACTAATAGCATCCTCAGACGACGACATCCGTTTCCCAAGCAAAGTAGTGATGCTCTCCTGAAGCACCCGAGTAGCCTCCCTCGATATCTTAGCAGGTGAAGGCGACACCGACGGCCGTTTGATCGGGGAGGGAGTCTCTGACGACGGTATGTGCGTGTTCAACATGTCCTCTCTCAGTTCAGCTAGTGATAGTGACGGGGGTACGTCTTCTGTAGATTGCATAGTCGCAGACTCGGTGCCTTCGGTCGCTTGCGGTTCTGGTAGTAAACCGATAGGATCGCCAAACGAATTGCCGTACGTATCGTCGACGGACTCGGCAACGATGCCCAGCTCATTTGAATCTACTGATCGTCAGAACCCTTCGACATAAACGTTCAGTACACGACTTACCACTTAGGGTGATTTGTGGCTCTGGCGTCTTCGACCTGTTCTTCCCCTTGGGATCCATCTTCAGCTCCGTTTGGTGCTCGGATGCCGATACCAATCGCGGGACTTGAGCACTTTCGATCAACTGTACCAACCACTCCATCCCAATCACAGGTATACCCCACTCCTGAGCCTTATCATGCTTCGCACCGGTCCTAGACGGGCAAAGCAAATGTGTCGTTCTTCTCGAGAACGACGGCGCGAAGTTGATGCCTTCAAAACCAACAAGATCAACGTCAAATTTTCCATCAGTGTTGTCGTATACGTGAATAGACCAACCGAGAGCACGTAGTAGCCGACGAACCCAGCACGCCTCCGCCTCTTCAAGACCAGATATGCTAACTGTGAAGTCATTGGCGCCTAACCAACAAACATCGTCAGTAAATTGTTATAGGTATACCACTGAGGTGAAGTGGCGTACCCGGAATGTGATCTGATATAGCCAGTGGCACAAATGAGACATGCTCGTCAGCTGAACAGACGCGGCCTTCCGAGATACACCGTTCGAGCCAACACTCCGTGCGATACCGACCACGGGTACCTTCATCCGCCTCGTCTCTATATAGCTTACTCCCGCTAGCAATACCCTCAGTATTCGAGTATGTCAAACGAGAATTGGTCGGACTGAGCTTACCTGACCAGCCGCACAACGATGAAGTCAACAGGATCGTCGGAGGATTCACTGACGACACAACCACCAACTTCTTCCAAAGTGCTTTTAACGTGCGGGCTCCTCGCTTCGCCCAAAAGACGGAAGGAGAGCCCTGTGAAGAATCCCGATTGACGATCAGACTGCTCTGAGCCAGCGTATGGCTTGCTCGACGGGCCAGCGACACCTCCTGGCTGTGGCGTGTTTTCAAGCGAGGGTTCCACGACACCAGCAGGGTGTGGCCTACTTGCCTCGGCAGCAAGTGGTAGACGACTTGACGAGCTTGTACGTGCAACAGCAGGCTGTGTTCGCCGAAGAGACTTCAATATGCTCCGCTGCTGCTCGGAATCATCCCCAGACTTCGTCCTCTCCAAATTATTTCGCTTAGGCTTCGGCTTCGTCGGCGTATCTTCAAGATTGCCTACCGTGCGCGAGGAGTCTCGCGACTTGGTGGGACTGCGCAGCAACTTGCCCGATTTCGCCTCAAAGCCCCTGTTCTTCAGTAGAAGGCCCCATATCTCGTTGGTAACAGCGGGTGCGAGTTTGATAGGCACTGCGGCCTCTTCTTCGTCTTTGTTCTCGGAGTCGTCGAGTGCTGATGAGCTGTTCTGGACCCGCAGAGGGTGATTTGGTCGAGGATCTGGGGAGGAGGAACAAGGTGGGGGAGATGCAGCTGTGACACGATCAGATGGTAGTATATTATAGTTAGTCAACACGTACCTATAGGAGTAGATGCACGGGCTGGGCGTGGCTTAGAGATAGCATAAGCTTCTTCGTCACATCTACCTAGTGATCATTCTGTCATTTGTATACACCTAACAGTTAGATAGTACGCACCACCAGCTTTCAAGCAAGCCCAGAACCACTCTATCCATACGATCTTGATGTCTGCTTCTCGACGCTTATTGAACTTGACCGCATAGCGCATCCGTTCGGACATGTTATCGGGACCACTCGTGCATAGGAGATGCGTAACCTTGACGGGTCTTTCGATGTTCTCTACACAAGAACCACCTTCTTCCTCGACTCTTCGAATGATTTCATCCCTTGTATCCTCGTCGACTACTCCTGATAGGCAAAGGGTCACATTCTCGAATATCGGTAGCCGGTGCTGTTTGATACTCTACATTGAAGAACCATATGTCAATAGAATTCGTACACAAGTTTCAGACAGTACGCACCTCTGCAAGATTGACATCGTCGCCTCTGAGCCAGACGTCATAACAATCCTCTACCCAAGACGGATGCATGATGGGAATGTTGTTTTCCAAGGCGCACTGGGCATGTTAAGTGGAAACGGACGACATAGAGCAACGACAGCAGCTCACCTTGTACTTTTCACTGCCAGGCTCTATCGCTAGCAAATGCGTGACAATGTCCGTTAGATCGTTAAGAGGTTGCGCCCCAAGTTCGATTGCTCGTTTGAACAACGACATCTACTTCAAATGGTTACTCGCCAGTAATTGGAGCAAAAGAGGTGATACTCGCCTTGTCGCTTATGCCGGTCGCGCTGAGAACTACACCACGGAACGGTCTTGGTATTCGCATGTCCACAAAGCTGTTCTCCTGCTCGGAATCGAACCCGGAGTCATGGTGTTGTAGCGTTTCGTAGGAGAGGGAAGTCTTTGATTTGCGGGATTGGTTGGGTAGTGCTGGTCGCAGTTTAACATTAGGAACCTGTAGGGGAAATGAGAGGTGAAGTGGTATATTGAGATAACCGTACTCACCTTGTTAGATTTGTTCCCGCGTCTGAAAGCCATCTCTCACAAAACGATGGTAGCAGCCCTTGGAATCCTTTGGATGATATATAGGGAGAGTTTGCAACAGAACTATTGCTTCTTTGAGTAAGTATCCAGCTTGAGCAGACGTGAACCAAGCACAGAAACCACCGTGACCGTGACCGCGGCCGAACGCGTCCAGCAACCGCAATTTAGGGCAGGCATTTTCGTGACATGGCAAAACAAAAAATACTCCCTGGCGGGGAGTCGAACCCCGCTTTCGCGCGTGACAGGCGCGTGTACTAACCGATATACTACCAGGGATGTGGAAGGTTGCCTCTAAAAGTATATATACCCGTACGCCTTCCGTGGTAATGCAATTTCGCCCCAAGTCTGAGTGTCCAGACAGCTCAATCCGCAACGACCATGGCCTCATCACGTCTCAGCTCACAGCTCAGCAGAAATATAGTTCGCTGGCAACATGGCCCACAAACTCGAGCTCTGTCGACAAATTCTGCGTCTACAACCAACGAACCTCTGACACACTACCGCATCACCCTCCGCCGCTCTGCCATTGCCCTACCCAAACATATCAAGGGCACCCTTGTTTCGCTTGGCATACACAGACGAATGCAAACAGTCTACCACGAACACTCGCCTATCAATGCTGGAAAGATTCTGGCGGTGAAGGAGCTGGTGGAGGTGGAGAACGTCCCGGCGTCGGCAGTGAGGACGAAGCAGGAGCAGAGGCAGGAGAGGAAAGCCCCTCGAGGCTACGAGGTGTTGGGGTCAAAGTTAGAAGAGGCCGTGCTATGACCGCTGGTCATATTGGTGGTAAGTTTGCATCTCACATGGGTAGGAGGGACTGACACCAACGAAATGCTATAGGATAATTGTTTCTGTATATATCGTACACATCTTAATCATGCTCCAAACCAAGTTGCTGGTTCTCTTAATCTAGACTATTAACGAGATTGACCGGTATGTATAGGCTAATAAGGTTACATACACTGTCAAGTATACTAGCTGCAGGAGTGGAAGTGCCCTGTGGGACTCTCGCTGTGAGGCGTTACCTACCACCAAGTGCGTTTATAACTCTTCTTTGCTTGAGAATATCGATCATTCCTGGCCTTAATTTAGTCGTTCTTCAACTTCTACAATGGTATCCATAGTATGGAGATAACGACAGCAATGGGAAACGTACAAAACAGAATATAAATAACTTCTAGCTAAAAGGGACCCTACGAAATTCGATGGCCACATACGAAACTCTCCAGACCCTCAAATCGCACCAAAATAAAGACTTCTATCACAACCTGAAGAACCGCGAATGCTTTGCGCTGGGAGTCTCGACAGGAACGGCCTTCGGTACCTCCTTCTCCTCGTAATGGCTCTTGATGAACTGTCCAGCCGCGAGCTTGGTAGACGTGCATGCGCCGTCGTCCTGCCAGTCTCCCGCAGCCCCTGGGTATCGAATGTCTAAGTCAGCGCTGCCCTTTCTGTTACATTGCGCTGGTGACTGACCTCCCGGGGCGTCGCCGTAGCTCCACCACTTCGCAGTCCAGAGATGGCCGCTGTACACGACTTTGTCGCCTCCGTTGTACTGTCGAGCGTATATGGCATGAGTAAAATCCGTCTCAAAACTAGGGTTGACAAAGTGTTACTCACCGCGACGTTGCTGACCCATGCGTTAACTCCAGCGCAGCTACCACCGGACGAGGGAGGGCTGCTAGTAGTCGGAGGAGTACTAGTTGTGGTCTTTGAGGTAGTGGTAGTGGTGTGGCTCGTCGTGGGAGGTGGAGTAGGTGCGCTCGATCCGCCCTGCAGTGCCGCCTTGACCGCTGCGTCGAACCGGTTGTTCGCTGCAATGGACAGTAGAAAATGTCTTAGGATGGAATATGCGACTATGCATGGAGAATACGTACCGTAAGCTTGACTGGCATCCCAGAACATGACGCCTCCGAACGAAGAGTATTGCGCCTTGTACGACTGGATGATCGGGGCCAGAGAGCTGATTGGCACGTAGCCGCTTCCAGCGGCAGATTGAGATGCTGGAACACCGAGGTAGACCTTCACGTTTTTGTTAGGCGATTGAGTTTTGGCCCAGTTATCCCAGGTATCGAAGTTGGGCTGGGTGCCGCTGACGCTGCAGTAGTTGTTGTCTGTGGGTCTGGGGTCAGTTATGTTTCTCGGGTCCAGCATGTTAACTGCTTACAAAATTGAACGTAGACGGCGTCGAACCCAACAGAGTTGATCAAGCTGAGAGAATTGTTAGCCGAGGTTCATATGCGTGATTAAGAACACATACTCTCCGAGATAGGCATCTGGGAAGGGGCATTGTGGAGCACCAGTAATATAGTACCTGAAGATAACAGCTCTGTTAGCTGTATTCCGTATTATAAAAGAGTCCTAACCCACTTCTTGCTGGCACCATTGAAGTGGCTCCTCAGCTGATTGACAAAGGCGACAAAGTGAGCAGTAGAACCGCCCTCGATATCCAGGTCAACGCTACACGCCGAAATCAGAGTAAGTTACTAGAGCAAAGTTGATCTCTGAGAATACACACCCATCCAAAACCGCACTTCCGAAGGGACGAGTCGAACTAGAGCCTCCCAGGAATAGGTTCCAGATTTGATCGGCAAAAGCAGTAGCCTGGGAGTCCGAGGTGAACCCTGCGGCTCCGGTCGCGCCACCAAGACTTATGGTCACGATCTTTCCCTTTGACTGACAGGTCTGGATAGCTGAGGCAAGGAAAGTGCACTGCGGGAGTTGGGAACCCGCGAAGACCGGGTCGTCGTTGACGTTGCAGGTCTGTGAGATATGGTTACTCTGTTAGATTATCGTGTCAATGGAGAAGCGCAAGTTGGGTGGCTTACGTTGGCGAGGTCGATTGAAGGAAGGCCTCCGGCACCGAAGAATACTGTTCATTCCACGAAGGATTGGTGAGTAGATCTTCATTATTCCCTTCCGAGAGATCTTACCATTCAAGAATGCAATAGGCAGCACATCAACGGAGTTGTCCTCAAAGATATGGTCAATATGGCAATCATAGTGATACGTGTATAAGAGTGTGCCTCACCTGGCAGTAAAAGTCAATAGACTTCTGCCAGTTGGCCTGATTGCTGTTCGTGGCACCATATGAATTTTGACCCCAGTAGCTACATCATGGTCAGTATTACAGCGACGTGCATAGTAATACACCACATACGCGACGACCTGTTAATGGATGAAGGTCAGTAAATTGTTGATTCAGAGAAGAGATGAGCATACGTTGTCATTCCTCGTAGTGTCGAAAGCCATTGTCGGAAGGATCAGGGTGGATGCCAATACGCTGGCCAAGGCGAGCATCGCGGAGAAGGGAGAAGACAGCATATCGAGGTCTATGCAGTAGTGAGATTGCTTTCTCGCACTGGGCTCTCCTCGACATTGTCCCCGGGGTTTATATCCTATAAAAATAGCGCAGCAGGGTCAGGTGCGAGACCGAGTAGAGAATCCTCCTCATCCTGCCTTGTGCTATCGCATGTCGAGACGGCTTCGAGAACAGATATCGTGCCCCTGGCCATGCGTGTATAACATAAGCGTCTTCGCTGCACAATGAACACTGATCAGTATCAGCTCGGAGACGTCTGGATTTGACTCGCCATTATAGTTAGATGCACGGTTCGCCTGAAGCGTGCTTGTGCTATCATGTCCACAGCGAAGATCGAGCTTCGATCCTGCTCACGAGCCACCGTAAAGCCCAACGAGACGCTGAGCAACTATCCAGAGGCCGATTTTCTTCCATGGGTATTGTGTGGATAGTATGGAAATATAAAGCCCCCGGACCTGGTGTCAATGCTGCAGCAAATGGTAGTCGCCTATTGGATGGTCACAAGCAAAGTCAGACGAAAGTGAGAGGTCATATCACTCATATTCACATCCGTCCCATGATTTTGAAGAGCATGGTCAACGTCACCGGAAGAGGAAACTTCTGCAGTTGCGCTTCCGTCGAGCGTGTTGCCCCACGAGGACGTGACCTAGATAGAAAGCGTCACCATGTAGACAAGGTCGAGCGACCTCAGCCCGCCATGTGGGCGAGATCACGGTATGTATCACAGAACCACAGTTTGTGAGAGTCTCGTGCGTGAAGTTCAAGTTAGGTTAATGTTAGCGTACCGGGGTCAACGACGGAGAATTCTGGGTCAGCAAAAGAAGCAGCACCATGTGCACTCCACTGCGATAAGCTATTGGGCTCGTTATGTCGTATCAATCAGAGAGTAGATGTAAAAGATGGTCGCAGTGCCCATCGCACCTCGAACAATAATTCCTATATGTTCGTAGAGGTATCCCTAGAGCACGAGCGACCAAGGCCCTCTCCAGCGAACTTTCAAGCGTTCGAGGACTCCAGGGTTAGCGCCGATACAGATTCGTTGCTACGGTCGAATGTAATCCACTTACTAGCGACTATAGCCACTGTTTGTTATGAGACCTTTTCGACCATATGAACGAGAAACCCTGGTTAAGTCATCTGAGCGCCCCGAACTGGCTTGTTTGGTAGGGGAGCTCGAGATGAATTCTTTTTAATTCCTCAGCGCTTCGGCTGTAGCCAGGTTACTTCGGTCAAGCTCCTTGCATCGCACCACCATGCATATGATCCGTAAGCCTAACGTGAAACAAGACCAATATTTATATGTCAGTGCGTATGTTACGATGGTCAGAGCACGAGACGTACCTCGACCGTTTGCTGACCTTGCACAACCGACTTGTCCAGGTAAGATAAAGATTGACAGACGTGATTGAAGCTGTTGCACTCGTGGTCTGCATATCCATACCCGGAGTGTCGTTCACATCCAGCAAGCAGCGCATCATGACAATACCTGGTCAACGAAAAACAGGTCCTGTTGCTCGGAATACATCAATACCATATTTCACCCAAAGAATATGTACCAGAAACAACTGCTTCCACCACATGCCACGACCTGTTCACCATTTTCCAATGCCCCACGGATTGTACGCAACCCCTCTGAGGTTCCACTTGCACTCCTGAGGCTGGACGTTCGAATTGCAATCCCACGCACGGCAATGCACGGTGCCGTGTTCTGCAACACCATCCAAGCATGCCTCCCACAATGTCCAGCTCCATTTTCCCTCTTGATAGGTGATTCTGGCCGGTTGCCAGTGTTCGCCACCATCGGTGGTAACCTCGACTTTCGTCACGATGGAGGCCATGTAGTGGGTGGCGTATCCCTTTACCAGAAGAGAGTGCAAATTATCTTTGTTCTTCCTCAGGGACGCCGAAGCTACAATCGAATTCAAGTTGAGAGATGTGATAGATGGATACTTCGCCCATACTAGGGCAGCCGCGGCCTTCGTTTCAATCTAAAGTTACACCGAGTCATTGTAAGCTCACTTGTGAAATTCGCCACATACCTCAGGGGGCAGAATCTTGTAGTCTCTGGCTTGGTAGTAGTTGGGCGACTCTTCGGGAGATAGCCTCATCGTGTCTAGCCACTTGACCCAGCGTGCACCGCAATATCCAGGGACAACAAGCCGTAATGGAGCACCACGGTCGGGAGACATATATTCGTTGTTCATCTTCATGCAAATTGAGCATGTAGAGCATGTAGCAGAGGTAAAGCACATGTTCTTACCTCCCAAGCCACGAGGACATCTCCTTCCTCGTCCATAGCTTTTTGCAATGGAATCGAGGCACCATAGTAGGAATCGTCCTCACAAGGGGTCACATTAGACGCAAATTGTACATGCTCCATGTTCTCGAACTCCAGATTTGCGTCGAGAAGAACATCGCGCAATCGTACGCCTCCCCATTTGGCGTTGCACACCACACCGTCATCCCATAGGATTCCGTTCACCTTCTTGACCTGAGCCATCTCTTTCCGTCTGTTTCCTGCGCACTAGAGTATAACACCTATCAAGGAGGAGGGCGACTCGGCAGTATACGATATCACGAACCTGTAATGCAGCGACAACTTCATGCTTTTGGAATCTGGTCTCCAGGTCATGCATTGTATATCTTCTGTCGCCTCGACTGCTTTTAATGGTCAAGATGTGGGTTTCACGATCGAGGTCCTCAACCGGCCCATGATTCCTGCAGTACACTAGATCATCCGGAGTGATGGAGAACTCGACAAGTGCTGAGGCCTTTGGTTCAGCGTTGAATGGCTCCTTGCCCCTCACAACGAGCAGCTGGGAGTGGGGGACTTCGTGAGAATAGTCCATAGTGGCTGTACAGGAATCTACAAGGGAGAACAACCCTTCAGGTACGCAGATCGACAGACCACCGTTATATAGAGTCGTCGAAGGAGATTAAGAGGGTCCGGCCAGGGCGGTGTAGTCTGGCATACGCCCAACGTTTGAAGGGAATTTGAAAGTGTGTCCAACCGTGGGCAGTCTGATAAGACGATAGAGTAATGTGGCTGCCAGTACTCAAGTCAAGCTCAATAGAAGCCTTCCCGAACCTGCCCCAGAGCAAACGATTTGGTAAAAGGCGGTGATTGCCAAACGGAGATGCCAGCATCGAGGACACCAGCCCCGTTGTTTATCGGCCTCGTTATTGCCAGGTGTATGGCCAGAAGCTGGAAACTTTAACTTTCAAGTATACCGTAGGATCTGCAGTGCGCTATGAAACTGACATGCCGTAGAGAGATACGATGCAGTGAAAGGCCAAAACATGTGGTAGCAGGATGTAAAGCTCACTCAAAAGGAACTCGTGGTATACATAATCACCCGTGGGAAAATATCGACCGAATCCATGCTGGCAGCTGCCGACGCCGACCAGCTTCGTCCTCTCAGTCGCAGACCACGTACTCCTACCGGCCTGCTAGCCCATTTAAAGCTCTGGGAAACAATTCTGGGCACATAATCTACACACGTCTACCGTTTACCACTTACTCGTCGAGACACTGCTTGCACAATGGCTCTGGGACGCCTCTTTCACTATGCCGTAGATGCAGTTCTGGTCTCAACAGTCCTGGCGGGCGTAAAGAAGACCAGCGGATTCTCGTACGTTCTTCGTATTCAAGTCTCTATCAATATTCCAGCTTATCTTCTCCCCCTCTAGCCCATCCACTGCTGCTATAGGTGACAACACCTTGCGCTCAGTCACAGACAGCTATCTTGGTATTGGAGAGACAATATTCGAAATGATACAGGCCACAGCTGTGAACAGCCCGTATTTCAAGAGGGACACAAAGTAGCAGCGTTCTTGGAGATTGCTGGTATTTTTGGAGAGGTTGTGCGTGGGCTGGTGGTGAGACTCAGTCTGTGAATGCATTTTTCTGTATTTATTATCCCTTCTCAAGTGGTTATACCCATGGGCAAATAATTGTGTCGGCCGATCATACTTAGTGGCTGAAATGATCATGTTACAGTCTGCTACAGTCTTTCTTAGCAACACTGATCCGCTTGTGACGGTGCCCATAGACTCACCGAACACGGTAAGTGATTCTTTAACGTTGCCTCCGACTCGGACTCCCTAGCATAAGTGCTACGGGACGATCAGTTGGTTACGATTATATGCCCGTAGGCCGAGCCTGCCCATTATCATGCAGCCCATTACTCAGTTCTTGCACTGAGACGCAGCGTTCTGCTCAGTTGGGCTGTACCTGTGGCAACGGCGGCATGCCGGTTACTAATCCAGACGCTGAGGTTAGATTTCCGATTGTGGAGAACACCTTCGGTACACCGCTCGCTTCAGTCGCTCATCATCCGGAACAAGCAGTGGGCCTCTTCGCGTCTCACTTGAAGGTGAGTCTAAAATGGATGTTGTTGTAAATGACGCGGTTTAGTCATTGACACAGTGCCTCCTCTCTTTATTGCTCAGGAACTGACACTTCCGAACGCAAAAGCGGAACGGTGGACCTCCCGCCCGAACTTCACAATCCCGTACTGCGCCCTCTTAATAATCTGGCAGTAATGGCGATCATGAAGTCAAAGAATGTGTCAAGGACGATGAGCATGCAAGAGCTGGAGTTGTTAGAGGCACTGAGCGTCGGTTAGTTTATAAGCCATGCTCACCTCAGAGCACAAACGGCACACATACTCAACCAGTGAACGAGCGCAAATCCATGGCCACGACACCTACAGCAAGTAATACTCCCCAATCAGCAGCACTCCCCAGGTACCAAAAGTTTCGTTCCAGTTGTTCGTGCTGAATGCTTAAGGGTCTCTATTTGTTACAGAGGAGCAGCTTGCCTTCCATGTCGCAGACGCAAAATGGTTTGTTACACTGGTGAATCACACATTCAACTGACAATGAACAATCTGCATGCAGCGCTGCAATGCCGCAAGACCGTTTTGTATCCAATGCTACAATAAGGGCAAACCGGACGACTGCGAATATCCAGGGGATATACAAGGCTTGACCAGAACCCAGATGCTGGAGGAAAATATCATGTTGCTTGAAGCCCGGATTCGTGATCTCGAAGAGCCTGGGGAGAACTCCATCCAGCTCCTGCCCGCACCGACGCAAATGTGTACGTTTCCGCAGCCTGTGTCTGGCATATTCTCCCAATATAATTGACTGTATTTAGCCTCGCAGTCTTCGGTCGACTTCTCCCCGCCTGTGAGGGAGAACCCCGCTCGTACGGAGCCAACGGCTCAGGAAGTAAAAGCACTGTGAGAATCATCTTGTGCCGAACACACGATAAACCAGACTCACATAGGTCTGCAGCATAGATGCGTTTATTCCCCATGCCGGACCTCTGGGGTTCTTCCTCAATATACCGCGGTTTCTTCATCTTGCGCAGAATATCAACCCGACATCCCCCATGGCGCATCCGTTGGGTCCAATCTATGATCCCCTGCTGTGCACTGTCTGTCTGTGGGGTGCCCGACTATCCTCCAATGAGGCACTTAGAAGGTATGAGGATATGGGCTTGGTTTGTAGATCAGTGAGGCTCCTATCCTCTTCGGTCCCCAACCTCAGTCATGCCGCTGAACCTAATGGAAATGCCATAGTCACTGTCATACAAGCTGAGGTACTTTTGGCCAACTATCTATGTTCTGTGGGTCGGACACTCGAGGGGAGATATCATTCTGGCGCAGCTGCCGCATTGTGTGTAAGCTCGCGTCTACACGTTCCGGCGGAGACATTCACTGCCGCCAACTATACGACTATGGCACCACCGGCACCTATGGACCATCCTGATAATATCACTCTCGGGGAACGCGTCAATGCCTTTTGGACGGTCTATTCTCTCGATACTTTGTGGGCCATCGCTTCGGAATCATTGTCCAGTATGAGCGGTCCGTCTGCGGGCACATTGATGACAATCCCACCGAACATGACAATTTCTGCTCCATGGCCAAGGACTATGGCCGATTATGAGCATGTAAGTGTCGTTATGTCTTTCAAAGGTATATGGTTATTCTAACCGGGGGAACTCTTTCTATGTCAGGGTCATCAAGTAACTTTCGATGTGAACTATAGGCCTATAGAAAATCTACTCAATGGGACCGATCGCGGTGACACCAACAGACTATCACCACCAGCGCTCAGAGCCCAAGCCACAACGTTAGTCTCTCGTGCAGCCTGTCTTATTTCAAGATATAATCGTGGTATGTCTTCATAGACGGTAACAGCACACCATGCAAATTACTGACACCATCTCAGCTATGTCTATATCTGAGACTAGCAACTTCTGGCACGAATTCTATGTCCTGAACGACTTGGCCACTCGCTTTGTCAATACTTTACCGCCAGTCGGCGACATCGGGCCTGGAGACTACGATAATCATGACATCCTCGTTGCGACTACTCTTGCCCACGCGAGTATAATTCAACTCCATCACAAGTTTTCTGGGAGTCAGAACCGGTCTCGGGATCTCTATGTCCAGTCTGCTCAGGCAGTATCTTCGATCATGCACAGAATAGGCTCAACAGTCAGATGTTTGGATCCAATCATGGCCGTAAGTCCTCTTGCTTCGTTCATTTTTCATAGCACTCACCCGCATACGCATTGGTCCTCTCAGCTACTATTGACCGTCGTGTGCCAAGTGTTTGTTAACGAAATCAAAGCCCGTACCTCCAGTGGCTTAGACAGTGGGAATGCCTATCCGGAAGACTTGAAGGTATCGCTCGACAAGGTCCTGAACGTTATGGCGGAGCTCGGAAGAAGATGTCCGCTTATGAGTACGTTTTAGTTTTCTTTGAATGGTCTCATTATCTTACTAAGCTTATCTGCCACTCACTCTCACATCCGCCAGACTCACAAGCTTCCCAGATTCGAGAGTCTATGAATCTATAAATGATCCCCGTAGAAGCATTGCGATGTGCGAGTCTTCGAAGCGGATGCAATGGTACTAGTAGCTGGTCTTATAGTATTGACTCGATGCTGATCCATCCCTGTATTAATCGGCTGCTATCTATATTTCCATGTATTGCTCTGTATCTAATAACAATTATCAATACCTGTAACATGGAGAATCAAGTTCTTTGCCTACTATTTATGAATACTGCGACGTACTGTAAATAGACGCCTGCGCTCGGCGCAGCATCATATGCCTCATCCAGCCGCCACTACAACCTAAGTCACGACCACCACCTTCACACCCTACCCACCATCATGGGTGTCCTCTTTTCATTGCCGTTAGCAGGCGTGTTTGGCACGGTAGCTTCGTCATGTTTAGCGGGTATAGCGTTCTGCTTCACATCAACAGCAGGTAAGCTAATGCAGCTCAGGCTGGACATGAGTTGCGATGCTGATGAATATCGTAAAGCGTCCATGTTCTTCAAGTCATGTAACTGCAACTCATCTATTGCCACCCGTGTTGGATTTGCAGTAAGTAGAAACTCATGCTTACCCGGAGTTAGAGTTACACAGATAGCTGAACTTCATGCCACCCTAGATCATATTCTGCTTGAACTCGATGTTCGCTTGGTTAATGAAGACACCGATTGCTATAAAGCAGATTGAGAAGTGGAGCCATGGGTATCTTGAGCTGGACTGTGCTGGGGGTAAATGCTATGGGGTACTAGCGGTATGTTTGGGTTGCTCCCTCGTTCTGCTCGTGCGACGGACTGACTGAGTATTGCCGCAGGTGCATAGGATTTGTTTCGCACTGTCACTATTCCATTTACTCCTCGGAGCTCTTCTCATCGGTGTGAAGGACACCAAGGATAAGAGAGCAGCCATTCAAAATGGGTAAGTAAGCTATGCACCTTCGCGTACGTCGTGTTCTAAACCTCAGTAGCTGGTGGGGCCCCAAGGCCCTGGTATGGTTAATCCTCGTCGTGGTATCCTTCTTCATTCCCAACGGCTTCTTCATCTTCTGGGGGAACTATATAGCAATGATGGGCGCAACCATATTCATCCTACTCGGCCTTGTACTCCTCGTCGACTTCGCACACTCCTGGTCAGAGACCTGCCTCGAAAACTGGGAAAGCACCGGCTCGCAGCTCTGGCAATGGATCCTCATAGGCTCAACAGGCGGAATGTACGCGGCAACTATCGCTCTTACCGGTGTTCTATACGGCTTCTTTGCAGGATCAGGCTGCACCCTCAACCAGTTCTTCATCTCTCTCAACCTCGCACTCTGCATCCTCATCACCATCCTGTGTATACATCCCACTGTGCAGGATTACAACCAGCGCTCAGGTCTTGCGCAGTCAAGTATGGTCGCAGTATACTGTACATATCTCATCATGTCAGCAATCGGCAACCACGAGCATGAACAATGCAACCCCCTGCAGAAGTACCGCGGCACCGTTGAGGGTACAAGAACAACGACTGTTGTTCTTGGAGCTGTTTTCACGTTCTTGGCGATTGCGTACTCCACCAGTAGGGCTGCGACACAAAGTAGAGCTCTTGTTGGGAAGAAGAAGGGTGCCATCGAGTTGCCAGGGGAAATCGAGGGCCACGCAGAGATGGGAGTTGTCAGCACCCAGCCCAGTAGGACGGAATCTCCGAGGTATCAGGCGCTTCTCGCTGCTGTGGAGGCAGGGTAAGTATGTGTTATTCAATCTAAGAGGTATATCTGACATCTTGTTAGTGCAATCCCCGCTTCCGCTCTCGAAGAGGAAGAGGAGGATGAAGATGATGACCCTGTGGGTGAAACTCGCGACGACGAACGTTCAGGAACCCGCTATAACGTACGTCACACGCTGTTGACTGGCCGATGTAAGCTCATAGCTTGTCTTCGCAGTATACTTGGTTCCATATAATCTTCGCTATCGGAGCCATGTATGTCGCCATGCTACTCACGGACTGGTCAGTTCATGTCCCACTTTTCTCTCACTCACTCCCACTCACCAATTCCACGACCTCAGGAAAGTCATTCGTGCAGGATCTGCACCGACCGACCCTGGTCAGGACTCAGACGTATACATCGGCAGGTCTGAGGTTGCGATGTGGATGAGAGTTGTCTCTAGCTGGGTGTGCATGCTATTGTACATGTGGAGCCTTCTTGCACCTGTGCTCATGCCCGACCGGTGAGTTTCTCATCCTTGATAACATACTATACGAGGGTCCTAATAACTACGTCATTCCAGGTTCTCTGATCTGTGAGCCGCGTTACGACATGGACAATCCTCTTTGTATCATCACTATATATCCTATTACTAGCAGTGACCCGTGACGCTGTCACGGCGCGAGAGGAACTCAGAATCGATATCCGTCTCACAGTGGACGTTAGCA
>JAXQGX010000284.1:0-18741 GCA_037040455.1 Irpex sp. P115-07
TCTGTTGGTGGCCGAAGATGACTGGGTCGCGTGTCTGTATGAGACCCAAATGGTCCATCCTGAGCGCGATTGCTCTTTGTGCGAGAGGCTTTTGAAGACGGATGTAGACGTCTACGTTTGGGGGTTGGCATCTGCCACTAAAGCTTGTGCAGCCTATGAGTCCAGGGAGTCAAGAGTAACACTGGCAGTGAACAAACAGTGCTCAGGATAGAAGACATTCTTATATTCGCCCAACATCCTGCTAAGCGATATCTAAGCGATGTCGACCGTCGACGGCGAACTTACAGTCGCGGTCGCGGTGATCTCGGGGCTCGCGCAGAAAAGCGTGTCCGCGCCTCGAACGCCCAAGGAAGCCGCATGTTGCCGAGTAGTTTCAATGTCCGAATATGGTGGTAGTACACCCCAGAAAGGAAATTAACCTAAATCCGGTGAGGCCAAGACCGCGGGAAGCACGAATGGTGGTGAAGACCTGGATGCCGAGGTATATAAAGGTGCGAGTGGCGGTTGAGTTTTCTCTTTGTGCCCACCTTCACGCTCCCAAGGTGTCCTTTCTTTTCTCTACCACAGCCTACTCCTTAAACCCCTCCCCTCTTCAGCATCACTCACAATGTTCCGCTACAAGGCAGCCCTCATCCTCGCCGCATTCTGCGCCACTTCATCTCTGGCCGCCCCTCATCTCACTCGTCGTGCTGATGGTGTCACTGGTATGTAGACTTGCAGTCATTCCTGTTTGAACTCGTTGAAGTCGCTTACATCGCGCACGTCGGTTCAGATACCCAAGTGCTCCAGTTCGCTCTTACACTGGAGCACCTCGAGAACAACTTCTACAACCAGGCCCTTGACAAGTTGAACGATCAAGCCTTCCTTGATGCGGGCTACGAGCCTTGGGTCCGCGGCCGTTTCGAGCAGATCCGACAGCACGAGCAGACGCACGTCGAATTCTTGACCAAGGCACTGGGCGACGCTGCTCCGCAGCCGTGTACTTATGACTTGTACGTAAAACGTTTTCTGCAAATTGATACGATGCTAACGTCGCATTAATAGCCCGTACAACGATCCGAAGTCGTTCGTCGCTTTGTCGATGGCCTTAGAGACCGTTGGAAGTTCGGCGTACATGGGTGCGGCGCAGTTCCTGCAGAACAAGGAGACTTTGACACAAGCAGCGGTAAGAGTTACGTTCCCAGTAAACGGTATTTGAGCTGACCTCAAGCATTGTAGTCGATTCTCGCGGTGGAGAACCGTCATGCTGCGTGGGCGGCTTCTGCCGTCCTCAAGGGCTCTGCGTGGGATGGTTCGTTCGAAACCCCGTTGTCCGCAGATGGAGTTTACTCTCTGGCTTGTGAGTAATCTAATATCACATTCCTTACCGGTGACTGAGACGCTATATTCTTCACAGCCCAGTTCATCGTCTCGTGCCCTGCTACTAACCCGACCCTGATCGCCAAGCCGTTACCGAAGTTGTCGATTGATCCAGCCAACCCTGCGGCGGGACAGAGTATCAAGTTCAACTTCAACCATGACGAAGTCAAGCATGATGGCAACAAGCTCTATGTTGCTTGGTTCGACGGTATCACCGTACAGCACACCACTCTCGGTGACGACGACAAGGCCTCCGTTCCCAAAGGCTTGCAAGGCACCGTCTACGGAGCAATCGTCAAGAAGAAAGAGAGCAACCCAACAGACCAGGAACTCCTCACCGGCCTTGTTATGTTCGAGATCGGCTTCTTATCATACGCGTCGAACCCATAAACGTCGCATTACCGTTGTTGGCGAGTGGGGGTAGTGTCTTGCGTTTCCTATTTGTGACGATAGTGGAGGGTTAACAATTAAATCATTTATTTATGAAGATTATGCGTTGTGGCTCGAGCGTATGCCGATAAGACTAGGTTATCTCTGAAGTGAATCTATCATCCATGACATGTGAAGCAAAAGGCTTGCTGTGCGGACCTGCATGCCGCGGGAGATGCACACAAACGACTGACATAACCTTCAGTTTCTGGTTACGCTGGATCCAAAACTATCTGGAAAGAGATTACTTTACGTCAGCATATACCAAAAGATGAGTTGCATAAGCCATACCGTGATATTGAACCTCAGGCTTCCTTTGCCATACGCTCCTGCTCGGCAGCCGCAGCAGACGCGGCGGCCCTCACAATAATGCTCTCAGGCAATAAAAACATGGCCCAAACCTGAACGGCATGCCACACATACGGGACTATCGCTGAATGGGTCCTCCCGACCTTGTGCACAACACTTTTCGCATAAGTCGCTGCACTTGGGCCAAGGAGTGTCACAGCTGAACGATGCGATCCCGAGCTCACTTCTGCAACTTGTAAAAATGTGGTCCACACGCCAGACCGAGGGTGAAGGGCGCGCTCTTCCGCGCCGATGAGTCTGCTCATCTGGCGAACGCAAGCTTTCGCTGGTCCGTAGGGATTCAAACCTGGTACGAGAAGGTCGGAAGCGAGCGAGCCGAGGAAGATGATTTGGACAGGGCCTGTTTCAGATGTTTTGCGGAGTTTAGGAAGTAGTGCGCGAGTGAGGAGGTAAGGGAAGGTTGTATTGAGGCGAAGATCGCCGAGGAGAGTTTCCTCCGGTATACTGTCGATGCTGTGCGTAAGAGGTGTTATTGGTCAAGAAATTAGAAGAGCTTTTATAAGTGCGACACTACTTACCTGACGTTTCTCATCTCTGTCCCACCGACATTGTGCACCACCAGCGTGATCTCGATGTCCTTCCACTCCTCGACAGCACGTCCAAAGTCGTTGTCGGATGCGCGCGCATCGGCTACCCATAGCTTCATTGTCCTATCCGCCCTAGAGCTAGCTATGATATCGGCCTGTGCTTTCTTCAGCTTGTCTGGGTTACGTCCGTGAACGATCACGTTGAAGCCCTTTCCGTACAGTTCCTTCGCAACTGCCTTTCCTATCCCATCTGAAGCACCTGTAACAAGTGCATACGGCGCTTTTCCGTGTAAGAGTCGAGTGTAGGTCGGTGGGCTCAGGAAATGGAAGTACAGGAACGAGATGGAGTCGTATGTGGCTTTGAGAAGGACTACTGTACCGATCACGGCTGCAGCCTGAGAGACGAACGAGAAGATCATGGTAGTTGTGAATCGAGACACGCAGAGAATGTAGAGACAACATTATGCACATACCAGTAGTTAATATCATGTAGACGGGCCGTAGTTTGTTCATGATGTATGTGTAATAGGCTGACGCCTCTCTCCGGCATATAGTAGGCTAGAAGGCGCGAGTGTGTCGTAAAGTTGGGGAAAGGGATGAATGCTAAAAATGTGGCTGGATTCTTGCAGAACATGAAGTCGCAATCCAGCCGATGCCGCATTCCAAGCCATACTGCAGTCAGTACGGTGGGTGAAGGATGTCAAGCGACAAAGGAACTTGAAGGCAAGGTCGCCAGGTCCAAATAATAACAAATAGAGCCCGCTAGGGCTTCGAGTTCTTTCTACTAGTATGAGTTGCCTCAGGACTCGAGGTATGTTGAATATACACAGTCTGCGAGCTATCGTAAAATATGAAAAAATTATCGATATCAACCAATTAGGTGTATCTACCAAACTTGCTGATACAGGGTCTTACTGAAACCTGAAGCGGCTATTAACACGCTCATTGACGATGCTTTGCATGTATCTCATAAACGAAGGTCATGCTTGTGTAACGTTGGTCTTCAGCTCCTCCTCTGCAGCATGCGCAAGCCCCTTCTTCAGCACACTTTCCGGGAAGAACCCGGACATCCACAACCTTACAGCGTGCCACACCCATGGCACGACCACACTTCTTCCACTTCCAATCTTCGCCACCAACCTCTTCGCGAAGGGTTCGGGATAAGGTGTCCCTAGATTCGCTTTGGCTATATGTCCAGGCGTCACGACACTCCCAACGAGGAAGTACGAAGTCGTAATATTGGTGGCCGAGCGAAACCGTTCGTCGGCGCTAATGGCTGCACTGAGTTGCTGTAGGAATGCTTTGGACGCGCCGTAGGGTATGAGGCCTGGGAGCGGGAGTATGCCGGCGACTGAGCCTATGAATGCGAGTTCTACTGGCCCACGAGCAGTGCGAAGTTTAGGAAGCAAAACACGAGTGAGAAGCCATGGGAAAGTAGCATTCAAGCGGAAGTCAGAGAGGAGAACCGACTCTGGGATCGCGTCCATTCTGATCATTCAGAGTGAGTTGTAAGAGCGAGGATCATTAATAGTATAAAATACTTACCTAGTTGCTTTTACGATAGAGCCGCCCACATTATGAATAACAAGCGTAATTTCGATGTCCTCCCAGTCTTTCAATGCGCTTGCAAAGTCCACTTCAGGCGCACTGGCATCCGCCACCCAAAGCCTGATGGCATGCTTCGCACTTGAGCTGCTTTGTATCTCCTCCTGCACTCTGCATAGCTTCTCCGGATTACGGCCATGGAGCACCAAGTTGAAGCCTTTGTCATACAGCTCTCTAGCGATAGCTTTGCCGATTCCGTCTGTGGCGCCTGTGACAAGCGCATAGGGCGTGTCTCCATACAAGTAGTGACGATACTTGGAGATGTTAAAGAAGTGAAAGTAGAGGAAGGACGCGAAGTCGTATGTCGCCTTCAGGGTGACTATTGCGCCTATCGTGGCGAAGACTCGGGTAACGGTTGAGGAGGCCATTCCACCAAGCTATGAGACAAATATAAGCTAACGCTTATGGCATACACGCCTTCAGCATCACTAGGTCATATCCTGAACGTCGTAGCACGAACCAAGTTGCAATACATCCGGAAGAAACGGATTGTCCGATTTGGAGGGATTGGGAGGAGGCAAGACGTTGACGTCAACGGGTCAAGCAATGCTTTGCTAGATCAGGAAGGTATAGGCTTTAGATCCTAACATGCGCAAACAAGGGTGATGGCACTAAGTACTGAGTACTGGACTCGACTATTTCAAAGTACATACTGCAACGATACTGCAAAACACACTTTCGCTCACTGAGTACCGACGGGTTGACTCTTGCGCCGTTCCGTCTATAGCACGTCGGCTTACCCAGGAAACAAGTGACTTGGGAACATCAAAGGATTGAGAATTACGCAATGTGCATAATGGGGCACAGTCATGGCATGGCAGATGTGGGTAAGTATTAACAAACAGCATACAGACACAATCAAGGACGTATCATGGTATTAACCGACACATACTTATGCTCGCTTGGCCTGAATCGCTATCTCCTTCGCTGTAGTGTCCTGTAGCATCTTCCTAATCACACTCTCCGGGAAAAGCTCCAACCCCCAGAACTGCACCGCATGCCAGAACCAAGGTGCGAGTTCACTCCTACCACCACCAATCTTAGCTACCAGGCTCTTCGCGAAGTCTGCCGCCGCAGGCTCGAACAGTGACGGAGTCCCGCGATTGTTCGTAGCCACACCTCCGACGCGCAAGTAAGACGTGGTGACGTTCGTTGGCAGACGGAACTGCTCGTCTGCGCTGATGGCAAGGCTGAGCTGGCGCAGGAATGCCTTGCTAGCACCATACGGGTTTAGGCCGGGGATGGGTACCTCCGCGGTGATGGAGCCTACGAACACGAATTCAACTGGGCCGCGGGCAGTGCGCACTTTGGGGAGGAGGGCGCGAGTGAGAAGCCAGGGGAATATGGCGTTCAGATTGAGCTCGGCGAGAAGTGTCTCCTTCGGGATGGCGTCGAATCTAATATATGAGGACTATGAATATTCGTCGGTCGCAGACGTCACTGTACATACCTATCGGGCTTCAAACTCGCGCCTCCAACATTGTGCACGACGAGCGTGATTTCGATGCCTTCCCATTCTTTCACTACGCTCGCGAAATCTATGTCTGACGAACTCGCGTCGGCAACCCATATTCTCACGTCCTTCTTCGCACTAGAGCTGCTCAGTATCTCCTCTTGCACCTTCTTCAACTTCTCCAAGTTGCGCCCGTGGATCACCAAATTGAATCCTTTTTGGTATAGCTCCTTTGCAACTGCGTTGCCGATACCGTCTGTTGCGCCGGTGACCAGTGCGTAGGGGGCTTTGCCATAGAGGTAACGATGGTACTTCGCCGGACTGAATAGATGGTAGTAGAGGAAGGAGGTGAGGTCGTAAGTGGCTTTTGCGGTGATGCCAGCACCAAGTGCGGCGAAGAGCTGAGAGGCCTGGGATATAGACATGATAATAGTTGACAGACAAGTTAAAGACGTATGTATTTCTCCGAAGGGGCCTACTTACATGAAGTTGGAGGCCCAATCAGGGTCGAGCTGGCTCTTGGTCAGTCAACGGCCAGCACTGCCGTGAGTCAATGACGACGCTATGCGGCGGCACCGGCGATTAGCATGACGCGGCGACCAGTGGCCAGAACCTTGGCAGAATAAGGGGTTTCGTCAGAACTCAGCGGTAGCACAACAAGCGCGATCCGTGAAACATCGCACTACTAAATATCATGTGCTGTAAAGGCCTTGTAAGGGGCGGTCAACAAAAGTCAACGGCGAAGCAATGCGGGCCTGCCCTGATCGCGTGATCATGATGACAGCCCCTGATCGCTCACGAAAAGGGAAGGTGTCCTCTTTGGATCCTAACATGTACAAATAGACGGCCACCGCGTTCACCGGGCCATGATACACGTAGAAGTCAATCCCCAAGTACTATAACATCTAACCAGTCATAGCACTACCAAGAATACTGTGATTATAACCAATCCGATACAGCGAAACAACTCAGTTCTACGAACCTAAGTAGTCCAACTGCTAGCATTGTCAATGACGTTCTTTAAGGCTTATGCGCGATTATGGGTTATGGGAGGTATGGGTTATGAGGTACAGACACATCGGGCCAACTACGTGAGCAGAACCTAAGTAGCAGTAATCTGGTTCGCTTAGGGCCCATTCGACAGCACCGCTGCAGTAGCGGGATATAGCGGTGCTGTCGAATAGTGCCTTAGAGATTTCGGACGAGGTGAAACTGAGCGAGGAGCTTGAACTTGGGGGCTAGGAATTCTCACTAGACCTGACTCTGCTAGGCGACCGTGGTATGTCAATGGTTCAGAGTCTGTCTTCATCTGGCAAGATGGACGTTGGGTGTTCTCCAGCGAGAGCTCGCTCTCAGGCTCCGGCGACATCTGAGATCGGCTGCGTTTGAGGCTGCCCACATGCCTTCGATTAGGTGGCGGTGTTATAGCGGTCACAGAGCTCGTTGTAGGGCCAGCAGCGAGTTGCTCGGCCGCTACGGAGGCTTCGGCTTTAGACGCTTGTCTGGTGATATTGCGCATGGATTGCCTCCTGTTCTGGAACCTGCAATGTCCTCCAGTCAGATACGAAGATGGATACTTAGCCCAAGGGTGTCAAGGCTCACCAAATCTGGACACTCCGAGCTGACATCCCTAGTTTCTTCGCCAGCTCGTTGCGCTCTTCGGTCGAGGGAAATGCCGTACGATCGTATGTTTCGCGCAAAACCTTGATTTGCTCAGCATCTGATTACACTATGATCAGCGCACAAAGTAGCATCGATGCCAGAAAGACTCACCAGCACGCTTGCGCTTCTTCGCGATGATGGGCTTTGAGACAGGTTCTTGGTCATATGGAGAAGAGTCGACAGGAGGGCCGTAGGTGGGAGGGCCATGCTGCGAAGGCCGAAAAGGCACAGTACGGTCAACCGGCGATGATACCTGACCATAACGAGGGATGGGAAACCCGCGAGAATCGTAGGGCATTCCGGACAGTCTCGGTACCAGCGATATAGGCTCGGAGCCAGGATAGTACGGCGCGTGTTGGACCTGTGATCTGTAGGTATGCTGCGTCGGGTAGCCTGCAGGGGACGGCGAACGGATGTGCGCGCTAGACATCTTTGACGACGTTGTGTCGTTTGTCTGCTGATAACCTTGACTTCGGCGAATGGCTCTTGTAGGTATACCACGCGAGTAGGGCAACGGAGACGCTCTTGGTGGAAAGGAAGGATAGCTGGAGTTGACTAAGCTATTTCTTGGATCATTTGGGAAATGTTGCGCTGCAGATGACCTGTGTGCTGTTATGTTGCGGTTACGGGATTTGGACGCGAGGGAGGCCCCCGGAGATGGTCTTGCAGTGGCTGTATTACCAGCAGCAGTTGGAGAACTGGTATGGGAGCTCGAACTGGATCCAAGTTCGAGTTCCATAGCAGAATCCTGTAAGATGGTAAATGTCAACAGTCGTATCGTTCCAAACAGCGAAAGAACGAACATCGTACAAATCAATATCTACGGCAAGTTGGCCTGCTATCATTAAGCAGTGGTTAGCGTTCATGACTTGTAGCTTTAGCAGTACCTCGCACACCTTTGAACTCGTCGACGACAATCTTTGGTCTTCTTGCATGCAAGGACGCCGCAAAATCCAGTGGGGCGGGGCGATTCTACCGAAAAACCCGCATCAATACTGGGAGCTTTGGGTCAGCAATGAGGATGCAAAGTTTCATTCACCGAGGACAGGAAATTGATATCTAAATCACTAGCTATTGCAACGTCTGCATCTGAATACTAAGAATGTTGAGCGTATAATCAGTGACTCGGAGGAATAAACCGTCAGATAAACAAGTACCTCTAGTATGTATTCCAGTATATCATCCAGAGGACTTCGGGGCTGTTCAGAATTCTTTTAATGTACGCACTCGAATGTCTTTCGATACCAGCTCACCGGATTGTAGTCCGAATCCGCCTCGACATCCTCGAATAATGGCAGGCGCTGTGCGATACTTTCGGTGCCGTCCCGGTCTTCATCAATAACTGGAGCATCTGCATTTGCCACAATTCTTTTCGGGAGAAAAGAACGATATTTGATCTTGTAGTAACTCAGAAAAACACACTGATCCTTCACGGCTTCATGAGGTTCAATGTTGTTCCGCGAGTTCAGTGCCTTTTCATGCGATGGGTTTTGAGGATTTCCAGAGGAATTATCAGATAATACGGGGCCAGATTGCCATGTCGAAGGGCTCGGAGAATACGATGTAGGAGTCTGCAAACGACCG
This sequence comes from Irpex sp. P115-07, assembly GCA_037040455.1. Lineage (NCBI taxonomy): Eukaryota > Fungi > Basidiomycota > Agaricomycetes > Polyporales > Irpicaceae > Irpex > Irpex sp. P115-07. The sequence goes on from JAXQGX010000284.1 coordinate 8,989, forward strand.
CGACGTGGGCCGCGACGTTGCTCACACCTAGGGGTCTCATTATTTTCTGTCGTAACCCTCAGTCTAGCGTTTGCGATAGATGCGACCTGCCCGCCAGCAGAGAAATCGTGGAGATGATGTTTTTGACTGACAAAAGCGCCAAGTGTCCAAGAGGAAGTCTTCATAGTTCCTCGAACGAGTACAATATCTTCTGGAGAGCATTGAAGGCCAATCCTCGGGCCTGTGACGAATGCGTACCAGCTGGAGTGATATTGACGCATGTAATCCGAAAACTTTGAATTCCGCTCGACCCAGTCGTTTCTCGTGTAATCCTTCAAATCCAGGAATGCGCCAGAGTGACCTTTGCATTGGAAGGTATAGGAAATATCCAGACCTCCGCATGTAAATGCATTACTGCATCAGACACTGGCAGGTGAGCTAGAGGTACTTCCCCGTATATATAGAGGATGAGTAGTAACGGACTTACACTCCAGCTTTTCCTTCGACCTTCAGTCGCTTCACACCTTCGCTGCATAACGACCCGGGATCAAGAGCTTCTTCGTTGCTGCATTGAAGTATGGGGTTCAAGTACAAGGGAATGAATCCTTCAGGAACGCCGCTCTTATTGAGATCGTGCTGGGCGTCCACGGTGATGTTGAATATGCGTCGAAACCTGCCATGATGCGAGTCAACGTAGACGACGTCACCGAGATGGACGTCGCGGACATGGCCATCAAGGCCCTTGCTTGGTTCAGGGTACCACATGGGATGTCCATGCCCGTAGTGGAAGAGCTCTTGCGCATAAACAGTAGCAGCGAGACCCATGCTGCAGAGCTAAGGCAAGGGAAAGGGGTAATTGGGTACCAGTAGCTGACTTGGACTCGAACCCGTATAAGGTGTTTCATGGGCTTGCTATGTATCAGAACTCATCAGAAAGCATCACAGCTGCCCATTCATCTGGATGTGAGCTCGTGTGAGCCTACGAGTTGATCGGCCTCTGAGAAACAACGCGAAGATCGACACCAAAGCCATAGTGAGGTATCTGGAATTGCGGCTCGGAACAAGGCGATTGCCCCGAAGCCAAAGCTCGGGGATAGTCGTATACGGTTGGATTCAAGTCGTATGCCTTCCGAAATGCTTGAACATGCATTTAAAGCCTGTTTTTTGTGTTAAATCATAGCTTGGAGATCTAGGTATCGCTGTGGAGGGGTAATGGTTGGTATATGGGAATGCAGAAGAAGCAGACTACTTACACTGCCTGAAGCTGAGCGTCGTAAGAATCCGGTCCGAGAAGCAGAAGCAGCAGTCTGCTCAGGGTAAAGCAGTGTATAGCGCCACCGATATAGCACAAGCTTACTAACGTGCCTCAGCGTGTGATATAAATGAAGCTGTGGCAATGCGACGGGACCAGCGCAGTTAAGAGGAATGTCATGTAGCATATCTGTGATGGTGATAACGAGTGAGAACATACCGCGTTCCACGACCCTTTTAAAGTTTCAACATTTCCGAGTCTGGACTCTGCCATCTTCATGTCTCAGTAGTCTTCCATACCAATACCTGTTTGACACAACGTCCACTAAGGCGCTGCGAAAGTGAGAAGAGCGCAATGCTGTGTATAGCCGAGCGACGGAATCCTCTTCCCATGAGAAAGAAAGTCTGAAAGGTAAATATCTAGGGTCGTTGGTCGAGAATAGCTGTCCGGCCATTGCGATGGCGTATTTGGGGATCAGAAAACAAGTTCGTGTTCTGGGTTGCCCAAAATCGTTGTCGGTCATAGCCGCCGGCTGTTGGGAAATGCAGGATAACTATGGTGTCCCAAAACTCGATCTATCCATGGCGAGTCGAGCTTGAATCCGACGAAGTTATTTAAGAAGCGAGAAACGCAAGTTGATCTAAGTAGTCATGGTAAGCGGTACACAAAATCAGAAAACGTGATGAGAGAGGTTTTATTGATAGGATTGCATACCCAGTTAATGCACTAGTACGGCGCGACTTCAACCCAATAAGTACTTCACATGTACCTTACTCATGTCTTCAGCAAACATCACGCAACTTTAGCTTTCGTAGCCATCTCGGTCTCTGCAATACCCAACAACATCTCCCTGAACAAACTCTCCGGAACAAATTCGATGACCCAAACCAACAGTGCATGCCAAATCCAAGGCACTTCCACGCTTCTCCCACTGCCGATCTGTGCTACCGCGCTTTTCGCAAAGTCCTGTGGGGCTGGTTCGAATAATGATGGTTTTCTCCCTCGTTGGTCGGATGCCACTCCTCCGATATTCAGATACAACGTAGTGACGTTGCTTGGTTGGTTGAATTGTTCGTCGGCGCTGATGGCCAGTGAGAGCTGACGTATGAAGGCCTTTCCAGTGCTGGACGGCACAATGCCGGGCATGGGGAAGCTTGCAGTACCAGAACCTATGAATACTAGCTCGACTGGGCCGCGGGAGGTGCGCAATTTGGGTAGAAGGGCGCGAGTGAGCAGCCAAGGAAAGATGGCATTGAGGTTGAACTCGCCGAGGAGTATCTCTTTTGGTATTGCGTCAATTCTACGCGTAAAGGGGCAGTGAGCATTGGTGCGCAGTGTGCTAGCAGCGTCGCACGTACCTGTTAGGCCTCACTATGCCACCTCCGACGTTATGTATCACGAGCGTGATCACAATGTCCTCCCACTCCTTCAACGCGCTTGAAAAGTCTACCACTTCTGGTGCACTCGCATCGGCGACCCAAAGCCTCACATCCTGGTTATTCACGCCAGAACTGCTCAAAATCTCCTCTCGCACCCTTTGCAGCTTTTCCGGGTTACGTCCGTGGATAATCAAGTTGAAACCTTTGCTATAGAGTTCCTTCGCGAATGCCTTTCCGATACCATCTGTAGCGCCTGTTACAAGTGCGTAGGGAGCATCGCCATAGAGGTAACGGTCATACGTCGGTGGACTTAGGAGTTGGTGGTAAAGGAAGGATGTCAAATCGTAGGCGGCTTTGAGAGTGACGATTGCACCGATTGCTGTAAACAGCTGAGAGACTTGAGGGATAGACATGAGTCGGCTGGATGTTAAAGAGAGTTGTTATCATACGCACGACTATGAAATAGCCTATATATACCCAGCAAACATCCAGTTAGTCTGGACAGGACATGCAGTGCATGACGACTCTGCACGGCAGCCAAGAGTCGAGCAACGGGATCAAACTCAGGCTTGTCTCCGGCGTTACGCGATCCATATGACAGCGCCTACGAAAAGGGAAGGTATAATCGGTTTCCAACCCTGCTTACTTCTAGACCAACCCGGACGTCGTCGTGGCGGGACAAAATAACCTCCTCAGGTCTTGGGTATGAATGAAATTTATGCAGTGAAAATCGAACAATATATCGTCGTACATGAAATGTTTTGTTTTGTTCAACGCGGATGTTTGTGGCGCTACTGTACAGATGATAAATGCTACGCAATGGATCGTAGATGAAATTTCGATGAAAGTCCGATGACAAGACCAAGGAAACAGTGTGATATGGATGTGTGGTAAGTGGTAAGTGATACATGAAATGAAGCAGTCAATTTCGTAAAGAGCGTGATAAGATGCGGCACAATGTCTGTTATGCAAGAACCAAAATGAGGACAGATAACCTGAAGTATGTCGAAGATCAAGAACAAGATAATGAAGATATGCAATGGAAGTTTAATGTGAATGCAAGAAGAAATGCATGCGTATGAGCCATATGAAAAAAGTACAAGCGAGCTGGCCACAGACCGCTCGAGCTTGCGCAAGAAATGGAGACAGGGGACGCATATGATGCATAGATGTCGAACAAAAGGAAAGCGTCCACCAGGAACACGAAGGACGCGAAGGCATGCTGGAGGACTGAGGGAGGGAGCACACCCGTCATGGATGACTCAACCTCTAACCACAGTCGACTCAACTTGCATGCCCTTTGCGACCTGTAAAGCTGGAATACGAAAGAAGAAGGGACTGAGAATGGGAAAATGGAAGATGAAAGCAAGATGTACGAATAAAGATGCGGAAAATAAGTAGAAAATGAGAGGGAGAGTACACGGGGCAGAGGAGTATGTCACAGACAACTCAACTTCACAATCCCCACAATACCCTCTAAAACCCCTCGAGGCCGCAGGCCTGTAGAAGAACGAAATTCAAAGGACGGGATGGGCTCACAGAGCCAAGTGGACTTCAGTGGCTGGCACTTCTGCGACTGGTCATCCAGGGCGACGAATGTAGCGCGATTACCTGAACAACGACAGTGGGGACAATCTCCCTCCCAAACTATCACCAATGCTCCCTGCCCTCAAACTCTTTCTCCCTCCGCCGCTCTTCCAGCTATCTCTGTCGTCGNTGCGCGAGACTTCGTGCGGCTGGGTGCGTCTGGGTAGACGACGTTTGGAGGGATGGGAGCTTCTTGGTATGGGGAAGTCGGGTGATGCGAAGACGAGTAGGGCTGTTGGGAGTCGAAGGTAGGTAGGGGAGGTAATGGGTTCTCGGCTAATGCGACGGAGAACGATGTTATCGGTGGTTGTTGATACTGAAACTGTTGAGAAGAGGATGGCTGGGAGGAGGATGACGGGTAACCAAATATCTCGGCCATGGCAGGGAGTGCGTGGTTGGCGTGTTCAGGGCTGAGGAGATGTGGCGCAGCCGTTGTCGCATGTGACGAGGGACGAGAGTTTTCAGTAGACTATACGCAAGCTGAGTGAGAGTGCTCTTTAGGGCATCGACACATTAGAAGACATACGTACAGGACTCTCTACAGTAATAGCCGGTACAGCGGGATGCGATTGCGAGCTTGAAGACTCGGTATTAGGGACATCAGGTGTCGACCGCTTGCTGTTACTCTTCGACTTCCGACCCCAAAATCTACTCCATGTCCCACCACTACTTCCGCCCTCTCTGCCGATACTGCTCTGTGAAGTTGCATGGCGCCTATAGATAGGTCGAGAAAGCTCCTCATCCTGATCATCTTGGTAATCAAGGTCCGATGGTCCCGCACCAGCTTCAAGACTATACTCTGGAATGGGAGGTTCGCGTGGAGCAGTGTAGAGCGTACGAGGGTCCCGTTGAGACTGATGTGACACAACGTCTGAATTAGCTATACTTGGCACAAACCAACGCGAGCGGACTTACACTCGCGTACATCCCCGACCTCCCACTCTCCATCGAATCTCTGTCCATATCATGTCTCCGACCGCCGTACATTCCAGACCCACCAGGTCTGCCAAGGATATCGTACTCCGATATCCTTGTCGAAGTCCTACTCTGCGGAGAGTTCATACCAGTCACGGGCGGTTGCAACCGCGAATTTCTTGCCGTAGTAGGAGCAGTAGCTGTCGGGTATGCGTAGTCCTTAGACCGCATACTGCTCTCATACAACCTCCGATCGTTGCGTTGGGTATGACTACCAGGTGTGCTGGGTGCAATCGGTATGATAGTTTCCCGCGAGCCGAGCGGGCTACTGCTGTTGACCATAATGTGACCGGGCGGGGGAACAGGCAGAGGGGCGTTATCCGACCGAGCGGGTGAAGCGTCGACGGGTGACACTGGCCTGGAGAGTTCATGTGGAGGAGGCATCATGATACTGCTGACGTCGTTATCCCGTGCGTATGGGATGAAGTTGTCGGGCAATATGTCGACGTGCGGATGCATGGGGGATCTGGGGGCTTCGTGGATGGGAATGGGATGGATTTCATCATCCCGACTGGCTGAAGTGCGACGGCGTGAGTGAGGTTCAGGGATAGGAAGCGGCTGTGGTGAGGGAGGTGGGATGGGAAGAGCGGGCGAGGGAGACGGAAAATCGACTGGGGTTGTAAGGGTGGGCACAGGGAGGCGGTTGTCGACTAGTCCTTCGGAAGCGTGATTCGGCGTATGAGTACGAAACTGTCCAGCCGAGGTCCGACTTGAGAGCAGTCAAGTCAACACACAAATCAAACGAAAGCATAACGACTACTCACGGTTGAGAGTACCTGGTTTCCCGAGGAGTTGGCTCTCGCTCAACTCTCTCAACTGATGGAATACGCCCTCGATCGGTGTATCGTCCCGAATCGGTACGAGGTCTAGGCGGTGGAGAAGGTTCTTGAACATCAATTTCCATGTCGTCCACCTCTTCCACACGAGGCGGTGGAGGCCTTGAGGTCGTTCTCCTCGAGGTTCTCGTTTGCGCCTCAGCATATCCCAACCGTCGCCCTCTCTCGAGACCTTCCAGATAACCTTGCTTGTGGCCCTCCTCCCTCGCCCGTGACAAGACAACCTCCTCCCTGCATTTCCTTGCAACGCTCCTCGCCTTAGCGGCTTCCTCCTCAGCCTCCCTCCGTAACTTCTCCACCTGATCTACAATCTCTTGCGCCCTCGTGATCTCTCGCTGCGCCGATTCGAGTTGGATCTGGTACAGGCGGACTTCTTGCTGAGCCCGCGAGGCGTCGGCTTGCGCTAGAGCCGTGGCCTCATTTGCGAGGCGCAGGCGATTCAGCACGGCTACCACCCTTTGTTCCGCCTGGTCTGCGCGGCGCGTTTCCGCTTCGAGTTTGTCGCCGGTGAGCACGAGCAGTGTCCGCAGATGCTTGGAGTCGCGGTATTCTGACCGTGCGGCCAGCCGAGAGAGTAGTTTAGCGGGAGTGTCATCATCCCGACTTCGAGCTCGCTCGCTGTCTCTGTCTCTGTCCCGTGAATCCCTGTCGTGATGCGTGCGCCGACGTCGCGACGATGAGCCTGAAGAGGATCGGTGTTCCGGAAGGCTCCGTGCGAGATATGGAGGTGTAAGGTCGCTGCCAGAGTCGGAGGGTGACTGTGGACTCCCGTTTCTTACGGTTGGGAATGGGAACTCTGGCCTTCTGCTGCGTCTATCAGACAGGTGCGGTGGTTGTTGGAAGAACAAAGGATCTACTCACCCCTCGTGCTCTTCCCCGATGTCAACGAAAGATGATGAAGACATTTCTATGTTGCAAGCTGCTTCTACCAAGTTGCGACGTTGAAGAGACTGTATAGGTGTGTGAGTGTGTCAGCAGAAAGCGAACTTCTAGTGTTGAAATGGAAGGAAGGAGGGGACACGACGCAGACTACGTAGACACATTACAGTCTGGGACATGAGAGCCGGGCATGTTGAGGAGCCATTGTGTGTCCCTAGAAGGGGATGATATGTGATAAGGAACGGCTGAAAGCGTTGCAAACGCATGTCTCGAGGACTTATATACGTTCATCTAGCTTTGGTGTGCACGGCAAACACGTGTCGATCAGATTGGGTAGATAACCCGTGTCCTACCGCGTCAGGGCTCACAGAGTATTCATTCCCACCAGACGCCCTCCCTGCAAGAAGTGCGGGGTGGCAGATCCGTGGCGTCAGCCTGCCAGGCGAGCCTCCCACAGAACGCGGGGAAGTGCACTAGGAACCCCTCCCGCGACCGTCAGACGCCCAGGGAGCGTCACAAAGGTCAGATGCGCCTGGCTGCTTACGCAAACGGTAAGCGTGGATGTTCGGATGTCTGGCTTTCTATACGCACCTCGACTCGTGTCCCCGGCCAGCGCCCTCACGATGGGCAAGAAATGAGGGCTTAATGAACAGCACACTATTACGCACTATCTGATCCGTCTTTTCTCCTCTTCCACAGCTTTGGTAGATGCTTTTGTGACGGTATGGGTTAGTCAAGGCCTCGATCGTATCAGAAGGACCGAAGTGCTCGACGCAATACCCACGATTAAGTAGAACTTCGAGGATTCTATGATTGATTACAAGGCCGGGGAAACTCGTAGTGAGAGCATGGCTCAGCCCCAGATATACGCAGTAGACTTATGAAACGTAAACAAGGCTGAACACAGATTCTGTGCGAAGACAGAAACGAGGGTGGAGGTAGAATCCAAGATGGCGGTAGTGGTTCGTCGCGCCCCGCCCCTTGCCTAATTGGTAGTAAAACGCCGATCGTGTTTGCTCTTGTTAGGATTGGAAGCTGCTGCCTTCCTATTTCGATAAGCATGGTCTACTAAGACTTTCAAGTCTTGACGAACCCCATCGACTTCAAGCCCTTCATAGCTCCCTCTTGAAACCTTTGTCAAACTCTAGGTTATTCCTGCATGTGTCCACTAGCTTTTGCCTTCTTACCCCTCCACACAATCACACGAGTTACATTGAATATGGCAGTTAGAGCGTGCGAATACTCTCACCCGGGATGACCGGTGCTGTGCCCAAAGTAACTAGTCTACTGCAGACTGCATCACACACCCTGGAACCTCTTTAAAGGCAACCACCATGTCGACTGCTCAGCTCTATCAAGTATTCACAGCCATCGGTGCAGCTGTTACCGCCAAAGCGGTCTACGACCTTACCTCTTTCCTATACTTCCACTTTCTCAGTTCACCCAAATATCACCGCTATCTCTACGGTGACGCGCCCTATGCATTGGTCACAGGTGCAACAGAAGGTATTGGGAGGGCCGTCGCGAAGGAGTTGTACAACAAGGGTTTCAACCTCGTCATTCATGGCCGTAACCCGGAGAAGCTGAAGAAGGTGCAGGAAGATATCCTAAGCAGTTCAAGCTCAAAGAGGAATGTGCGACTATGGATTGCTGATGCGAGTGCGGTGGAGGTGGACTATGCGAGCGCATTGAAAGAGTGGGAGGACATCGAGATCACGCTAGTCGTGAACAACGTCGGAGGGTCAGTCGTGAAAGATGTCCGGTATGTACGCCCTCTCATCTCGTTCACCATATTCATCCATTCTGTGCCATAGATATGACGCAGTGCCAGAAAGCACTCTCCTCTCGGACCTTCGAGTCAATGCCATTTTCCCCTGGCTTCTCACCCGAGCCCTTCTACCTAAACTCCGTACAGCTCATGGCCCCGTAGAAGTCGTCTTCCTTGGCTCCGTTTCCTCTCAACTCCCCATTCCAGGCCTCAATCCCTACGGTGCCACAAAAGCATTCTTACGACAGCTCTCGTTAGCCATCGGCGCGGACGAACGGTTCCGCCAACCGTCCAACGTCACCACATCTTATCTACTTGTGGGCGGTGTGGTATCAGCCGGTCACCGTGCGGACGCGAGCTTATTCATACCAGAAGCAGAGCCGTTTGCTAAGAGCTTGGTCAATAAAATCGGTTGTGGGAGGAGTGTGATTGTACCGTGGGCGTGGCATGCTTTGCAGTTCTGGGGTGTTGGGTTTTTACCTGAGAGCGTGTTGAGGAAGACCGTGGAGGATGCAACCGAGGAGGAGTTGAAGATGTTGACAAAACAGAGGTGACGCAATCCTGGAAGCTTTGTCTGAAGAATGATTGTCGATGACGGACAGGTGTGTCATACAAAACTATAAATATTTGGAGTAGTTGCTCTTGTAGGTGCCTCGTGCTGTGTGTGTGTGTAGTGTAAGGAGTTTATTTAATGACTTGTTACTGTGAACCTCGCGTGAACCCCACTTAAATCTATTATCTATACACGATGTCCAGTAAGCCTTGCGAATGGCATGCCATTGTGGAGGCACTTACGTGTAGTACACACTAAAACCAGGTTTTGCAGTAAGCACACCTCTTCCCTATGTCATCATCCCTTCCTCAATAATCATACAAGTGGTAATTTAGCTCCTCGGTTACTTTCCTAAATTTCTTCTCGAGCTTGCGGAACCAGATATTAGGCCCATCCCAGCCTGGATAAGACTCCGCCATCTCTGATGAGACTTCGAACTCCAGATACTTCAACTTCGCAGCGTGCCCGGCCCGAGATGCTAGACATCGACGATAAAATACAAGATATTCATCGAGAGGCCCATGGTCTTCCGGTTCTTCTTTGAG
>JAXQGX010000285.1:0-16480 GCA_037040455.1 Irpex sp. P115-07
TTGGAGAGTGTGGTTTGCCCGGAGGTGGCGTTGCGCGTTGGGCATCCGGGACATATTACGTTGAGCGTGTATGGCACTCACGCTCGAAGATCGCTTTTTGACACAAAGGGACTATGGCCGAGGGTGAAGGCGATCGTCCTGTGGGCGGATATGAGCTGCGCGTATTGTCCTTGGGGTGCAAAAGTCCTGTCGGAGCAATTGAAAGAGCCACGGAGGGAGGGTGAGGTGAGGAGGGATGTTGAGATCGTTCGCCTGGAGAATGCCAACCATTTTGTGAGTATTGCAATGATTCAACTCTATCGTTTGATGTACCAAAGCCTTGGGTGCCGGCGGGATCTGTCATGATCAAAGAAGAATGAGAGAAGATGCTGATACCGCTTGTTGTGCTTTTGCAGATGCACTGGGACGACCCGGAGCGGTTCGTCAGACTCTTGGCAGAGAAGACACAATGAATGGATGAATGAGATGGAGTGGAGATTGATCTTCTGCCGAAGGTTGGGGTTTGTTGTGAGCGGTGGGCTCGCATATTGAGGGAGTACCTGCATTGTGGCAGATACGCTATTGGATAATGCTGCATACATATCTTTACGGCAGTGCTTGGATTAATTTCAAAGAAATACTGTATGATGGCAGAATCATCAGCATATGAACTGGATCGCAGATAGGGTACGAATTCGCTCACTTCAGCAACTACCATGGGTTTTAACTGGTGAGTACTCGGTATCGTATCTTTGCAGAGGTCTGATCAAGCCCGGGGGTGCGTATGGAGTTAGGAAAAGCTGCGTATTATCGATAGCATGGGAATTAGCTGTACAGTGCGAGAAGACGTAATAAAGTGAAGCAAGATATGTGAAAAGGTCCATGGGGCCGCGGTATTGTGTTATAAGCTCCGTCGAAGTACAAGGGCTGTTCGCATCGTTTGTCACGCTGGCTTCTGAAATATTCCCAAGGCAGCCAACATCCTGATAGATGCGAAGACTTCGCAGGAAAACGGGGGTGGCGCAATGGAGGTTCTGGGAGGGTGCTGAGATAAGGATCGAGTTTCTCGCGATCAGAGGTCTGGGCTTGCGAAACGCAACACGAAGTTGACGATGATGGCACCTGTAGAGGAGAGTCGGGAGAGTTAGGGGTCGTCACGACGGGTGCAAAGTGGTGAAGGAATGGGGGGACGTACCAAGCAGCGCAGCACATAGTATCGTCTATATATACGCCATGTGAGTGACCTATAAAGTCTGCCTGAGAAAGTGATAGTGGCGTGCTTACCGGGCCTACTCTATCGTCGTACGGTCCGCGCCCTCCGCGGCGTATTGAGGCAGCTCTCCAGTGGTACGTCCATAGAGCGTAAATCATGACGGCGACGGCTGAATGCGAGGTAAGACCCCGTGGTTGTGACTGCTTGAAGGGGAAATGCACATACCGACAATAGAGAACAGCGCTGCGCTTATTTTCCCGACCTATGCATATGATTGAGACATTAACAACAGCTACGGTGCCTGAGATAAACCTGCGATGCACCTTGTCACCAAAATTGAGCAAGCCTACTGCGAGACCACCAAGCACGACGGTAAAGTGCAGCCATGAGAGGAACGTCCGCTCGTTGGCAAATGATACTTTGGGCTCGACCTTGACAGGGAGGGCGATGCGTTTGGCTGCTGTGCGCTGCAAAAGTGGCTGCGTCGACATCGTTTGTAACGACGAGCAGAGAAGGAGCAGGAGAGTCGAGGTTGAACAGAGGCAGGTGGGAGCCGAGAGAAACGTCAACGGCCAAGTTATAGACGGGGACCAGGAGCACACCCCTAAAAAGGAAGGTAGTCGCGACGAACGTGCGCAGCCTCACTCGCTGGACATAACTTGCCTCTATCGGATCCCCGCAATCTCCTCATCCACCCCACGCTATCAAGGCCACACCGAACACATGCCCTTGGCGCACCTCATCCATACACACACCATGAGCTCGCTGTCTCAAACGATGACGACGGGGAAGAATTTCTCGATGAATTTTGAACGAATTTATCGTGTTGGATCGGGTTCGAGATCATGACCGCCACTTTTTCACAAGGATCGGACCGACCACGTGGAACTCCAAATAACGCGTCAATAACGCGCCCATTTTTCTTGGCCATTTTCGCACGTGGACCTGTTACCGCCGGCACACACTTTGCTTCCGTACTGCGAGGACCTCACCATGCAGCCTCAAGAGAGCGAAGCCTCGCTACTAGCCTCCTCAGACCAAAGGGCAGAAGGAAAATTACTTGAAACGTATGCTATATGCACTTGAAAGTTGTGATGAAGCTTATCATCCATACTCAGCAGCATTTCCAGCATTCCACAAGGGAAAGAAGACGACGATGCAGTAAGTACAGCTTTGGTCTGGCCCTTTGATTTCTCCTCACTTTTATATCCAGGTAATATCGATGCTCGAGATTAGTTCGTTCAACGAAAATGCATCCACCGGGCGACACAGCAGTGTTGAGTCTGCTGGCGTAGAGAGCGATAAGCTACCCCGTTTGCCTACTGCCCTATTCTCCGAGAAAGCAGCGAATGTTCAAGGTCATGTACGTTTGCATATCATATACAGCATCGAGAGGTTGTTACATCTGTTTTTTTTCGCAGCATATAGTCACCAATACCCCGCCAATCGTTGAACCAGCTCTGGGTTCCGAGCGCGTGCAGATCCAACAAGACCATCCATCTGAACGTATCCAAGCCGCCGAGCACGTTCGTGAAACGAGCGATAGTACCGTGTATGCTGAGGAACATACTGTCTCGGCGAGGCTACAAGAATCTGCGATCTTCGCTCCTTCTCAGCAGAAGGACGCCCTCGAAGCTTCAGTAGCTTGTGCTCGCGTGCCGGATAGTGCCAGAACACCTCAGATCGTCGTTACTCCGGCAAACAACGAGGATCACTCCCCTGCTCTGCCTACATCGCTCTCGGACCAGTTCTCGGGCCAAGAGATCGTCCCTATAAACACGGATCCTCTCCAGTCAGGCGAGCCTCGTGTCGAAGGTGAAGTATCGAAGGGCCTGTCTTCCACGAGTCTCGCTACTGCTGCCCTACCAGCGGGTACTAGTGCCCAAGATATCACAGTTCCTCTTCTCGACGCATATATGCAGCCTGACGTCCGTTCCAAGGCTCAAAGTCTCTCGGATAATAGTTCCACGGCCGCCCAAGTCTCTCCTACAGAACCCACTGTTGCTCGTCCCGACGCTTTTGAGGGTACGAGCCCTTCTCGGTCCGACACATCATTTCTGGCTACTGCATTTCCGTTGACGTTCAAGCACTATCACGTCTTTGCTCTTCCGACTGGCCAGCCTGCTTCGCCCCACGAACGCTCACAAAGCTCGCAGCTCCTGCCGACTGACATCGCTGACCAAATCCCGGGTTCTCCTCGAACTGCAGCCACGCTTGCTTCTTCCTCTGTGTCAACTAACGAAGACTCTGCTACTTTTCGTACCTCTGACTCGACTGCTAGCGACCTTTCTGCTCCTGTTGTCGACGCCTCTGCCGCTTTGACTACTGATCTTGTTCCTGTGCATGCTACTGTGCATGCTACTCCTGCTTATCAAAACGCGAATGATGACATACAACATGATACCAACTACAACGCCTCTGACCAACAACGCCTTCCGCCTACTGCTTCACCTTCCAACACTGACAGTGCTCTTGCCATGCCCATTTCCGCTGAACCTGGTTCATCAACCGTCGACAAGCCTCATGAAGAAGCATATCCTCAGTCCGTCCTTGCTGATCTGCTCCCTGTCGCTGATGTGCCTCTCAATCCCGATATACCTACTGCTCGTCCCATCGGACTCGTCGGAGATGCCGCTCTTGTAACGACCGAGTGTGCTCCTTCTGCGGATGGGTTGGGCGGCTCCGACTCTTCTTCGTCTGGATCGCATGCACCTCAGGATCTTGATATTCCTCCGTCGACTTTAGATATAGACGCACCTGTGGCCATCCTTACGAAGATGATCAGTACTCAGCAGCCCGCCGCGACTCAGGCGTCTGGACCCGCCGAATGCAGCTCTGGAACTGAAGGTGTTGCCGAACCCGTCATCCTCAAGGATACATCTGCCGATGACTTCGCTCTCGCTTTCCCTATATTTCAAGAAAATACAAGCCTCCCTATTATTGATACTAAAGCGGACGTCACTGTGCCAGCCGATCCTATCACTGTTTCTGCAACGGAATCTGACCATGTCGAAATGCATTCTGCTGTTGTCAGCGGCGCGGATTCCAGAAGCACCACATCGCCTGAGGTCGTGCAGAAAGCTGGGCCTTCTCTGCTAGACCTTTCAGATCCTCCTCTGTCCACTCTCGATGCTCAGACAGACTTACCATTGGATACGCCACACACCGCGGCTCCCGTAATTGCGGATAACTCCTTGACTCCCTCTGAGGCTGCTGGCACCGACATACCTACCGCTTCGGAGAACGACTTGTCTGCGACAGCTTTTATCCTCCAAGATCCTCCCTCCCCGGGACTACCTCCTTCAAGCCTGCCCTTATCTCCGCCTGCTTTAGACATTGATAGTACGAAGACCGACGACAAGGAAGGACATGACGAACTCGACCAGAATGGTATGAACTTGGACGATAGCCTCCCGCCTTCGTCGCCTGTGCTCTCGTCGTCTCAACCTCGCGCTTCTAGCCCGGACAGGATCTTTGACTCTCCGTCTTCTGACCTTGACCTGGCTCGAGATTCTCCTCCGTCGTCTCCACAGCTGCTGCCTATTGATGACGAGAAGGAACCTACGAAGGATCTAGAACCTATAGGCAGTATTCATACCTCTGGTTCTGTCGTACTCGGGAAACGCAAGGCTGGAGACGATACACTTATAGCTGAGAGTTCTGATTCTAAGAGAGTCGTACGTTCATTCCACTGCATCTTTGAATACAGCATGACACGTTTGGCAGAAATTGGAGAGCACTATCACCCTTCCACCGCCTCCCAACCCCAAGCGACCGACCCAAGCTTCGCAGAAAAAGCAGTTTCGCAAGCTCGTCAAACCATTCCGCTCGCCTCTCTTAAACATCGAAGACGTGCTCGCTGGCAAGGACGCTGTGTATGCTAGCGGACATGCTCGGTCTCAGACCCCTGACGTTCCAGCCGCTAAGAGCGACACTATCACTCAGGCTGCGGTCAAGGCGACGGCTACTCTCAAGGAGGAAGATTTGAGTCTGGCCTCTCCTGCCGTACCTGTAGCGAACAGAGACCGCACAGCGAACGCTGCTAAGCCGTTTCGCGCACCGTTCTCTATGCCAGTTACAGTGAAAGGAGAGGCCGGGTCAACCGCCAAACCCGCACCCACATATTCGTCTTCGAGCTCAAAAGCCATTACGGGCGTACAAGCCGCACCAACCATCCAAGCTCTCCAAGCCCAGGTACAAAAGCTCAAGCAAGCCATCAAGATCAAGGAAGACCGCGTTCAAGGGAACGACGACGATAAACTGGAGGCGCTGGTCGCGAAGTGGCGAGGTGTGGGTCGGGAAGTTGCGTGGCTCGTTTGGGATACTGTGAAGGACCTTGAACCTGGATCTGCGCCGGGAGTGCTGCCTGCGAAGGGCGGGTGGGACGAAGGGGAGAATCCGTTCGCTGGTGGAAAGGGGAAACCGGGCAAGAAAGCTGGTGGTTTTGGTGGTGGGTGGGGATATGATGATGGGAAAGGTGGAAGCGGATGGGGTGCGTCGAGCGGGTGGGGATGGGATGAGAAGGATGGTGGTGGTGAGGGAGGTAAAGATGGAGGAGGCGATGACCCAGAGGGAGAGGTGCACGTGGAGGCGATGGATGTTGAGAACGAGGAGGAGGTGCCGAACCATACGTTGGGGACGATGTTGAGGCATATGGGTATTGATCCTGATACGCTTGGGTGGGACGAGGATGAGGGTGATTTCGTGGGTGATGCTTGAGAGGGTTCAGACCCCGTATTATCGTGCTTATGTTATAGGAAAAGATACTCGATAGAATGAAGAACTCTGTGAATGCGTACCTGACCCCGCACGAAGTCGGTTCTCGTGAGGATACATCTCATGGCCGCTTCAGATACACGGAGCCGAGAATCATGTCATTTCGAGCTTCTAGTTCGACGAAACAGCAAGTAAACCGATGCTGCGATTCCCATAGCGGGTATTGCCACGGGAGCCGATGCTGCCAGCCCCGTCGATGTTATGAACCCCACTCCCACGGCATGGCTAGCTGTCAACGAGACACTACCTGAACGAAGTGTTTCTTGTATTAGGAATGATGGAACGTAGGACGTTGGTGGTGATTTGGACGCACTCGCTGTTGCTGGTAGAGCGTTCATACATAGAGCTGTTAAGACGAAGTTGGCTGCCGCTATGCCTGCGACGCCTAGAGGTGCTCCCAGCATGGATAGTACATCTGGGGCAAGGAGAGCGTTATGATTATGAATTTTCTGAGTATGTGAATGTACTCACCACTCCATGGAATATTCAGGCTGCTTAACATGAGCGCGATGGGTTGGCTGGAGTGGTACGGGACTCCAGAGTAGGGTAATCGCAGGGGAAGGGGATGTGCCTATTACTTAGGGTGCATCGTTATGTACTCACCTCCTTTACTCTCATGTCCGTTTTTGTAGCTAGAGTTTGACCGCAGTGCGCGTGGCAAGACAGGCCCTTCATAGACTTGTCCAGATGCAGCGCAACCGTGGCAGAGAGCCCAACACGGCTGCTTCACGCTTTACCACTGCAGCAGATGGCATCCTCTCGCTTCGAAGTAAACTTAGCAAGGGTCAGACGACATGCGTACCTTTATTGAGCTTCGTTGCTCGAAAACTGAATGGACGATCATTAAGCTCATATGGAACCTTGACACGGCTGTTGACGAGTAAAGCTTCCAGCGAATGTATGGACGAACGTGCTTGGGATGTTCTTGTGCAGTTTTGTTTCTATTACGTAGATTGTCGACAGGCCAGTGGGTGTACTGGGTGAAAATTGCATCTCTTAGTATGCATGTAACGGGCCTGCAGAGCAACTTGAAGTTCTTGACGGTTATGAGACTTGAGTAGAGAACGCGATGGGGCCACGTACTTACGAGAATAGTCCAGCTTTCCGGGGAGCTCTTGGAATCTGATTTGCAGTAACCTGTGTACTTCGAGGAACCCAACAAGCGGTGAGAGATATCCATAGAGGAGGTTATCCGCCAGTGGCGAGACAGGACCCTATTGCATCAACAAGACGGTGGCGGCCACAACAGATAAGATTGGCTCGATCGCAATGTCAAATTTGATCCGCCGCGGACTGCGCGCCCCGACGTCCCTTGCATGTTTTCCTGCCTCGCAACGCCTCGAGGCTAGTGGTTCCTGAAAGATATCCTCCCTCCGTTTACCGGCCACAGTCTACAATTAGACTACAAATTACGGAACATCTGCAGGCGGCGTGTATCAACCTCTAGGTTCTCGCCAAACGGGCATTTGATGCCTCCTTATCTCGTGAAAGTTTGAATTCCTCAGCCGTCTAACGATTCACAGATCGGTCCGTGTGACCACAAGACCACATGCACCCTCCCCGCCCTCCTCGCTAAATGGGCAGAACATTGAAGATATATAGCTCGTTCCTGGAGCTCTGGCGACCGTTGTTGACTCTGCTCTCCCATCTCCTAGGCTCGTCTTCAGGATGTCACGTCTTCCCCAACCAGAGAACCCCGTCATAGACCACCATTCGCTAGATAAGGATGCCTTGGACGATCCAGATAGCCAGGCGGTAGTCGACACAGTCGAAGCTCCACATTATGTCAGAGAAGAACCTGTGGTTACTCGCAAGGTGCGTATCGTACTCTAGTTCCCGTATGTGTTGTCTTAACAAGAGACGTACAGGAACTTTGGAGTTACTATCGTACGTAGCACCATATATCCATGGGTATAAGCGACTC
Source organism: Irpex sp. P115-07 (assembly GCA_037040455.1). Classification (NCBI taxonomy): domain Eukaryota; kingdom Fungi; phylum Basidiomycota; class Agaricomycetes; order Polyporales; family Irpicaceae; genus Irpex; species Irpex sp. P115-07. Next base: position 7,893 of record JAXQGX010000285.1, read on the forward strand.
ATAGCCTTACGTCTGAACATTAAGTCTACTATAATGGTGATAACGTATGTGAATAACATGTCTCCACTCCGCCGTCTCACTAATCACACTGTTGTCCTTCTTCTCAGGGTGTTGGTCCAAACGGATTCTCAATGACTCTGTTCCAGTCCCTCGCGACAGCAGCAGGCTGGGATCCCGTGAGAGGCGAGGGCTCCTCTTGCACCGATGCAGATGCATCAGGACAGTGCGTTCTCCCCTGGGGTAGTGGTACCAAGTCCGTAAGCTCCATCGTCCTGGTGGCCACAGGTGTCAGCTTTGCCGTACGTCACAAGTTCTTTGCTGTCTCTCTGCCAGATGGATGTCGAACGAGAAAAAACTGTTTGAATAGGTCATGGCGTTGATGTTTACCACCATTGGCTCTGCCGCCGATTACGGTCGTTTTGGACGCTGGCTTCTCCTTGTCGTCACCGTCATCTGCTGGGCCTCCCAATTCGCCGGGATGTCACTCACTTGTACGCACATATTCAATGCATTTTCTGATTTCTCGCTCATCACATGCTAATACCATGGATATGCAGCTCCGGATAGATGGGGAGCAGCCATGGGTCTCTATATGGTCGGCTTCATCTCCTACGGCGCCACCCTTGTGTTCTATGCCGCTGCCTTCCCTCGGCTCGCACGAAACACTGCACACGCACGAGAGCTCAAGGAGAAGTACGACAACGGACTGGTCAGCAGAGATGAGTATGAGCTCGAGGAGAGTTTGGAGAAGAACAGGATCAGCAATATAAGTACTGTGAGTTCTTAGTTGAAAGTCCCACAGGAAGTACATGGTTTAACAACACGGTTTTACGATGACAGATGCATAGCAATATTGGATATATCGCCACTCTGTTGTTGAACTTGACGCTGTTGCTTCCTACGAAGACGAAGGATGATCCCAAGGTGAACAACTACGTTCTCGTCCTGTGAGTTTGATATGAATATTCGATACCCATGGAAGCGCATATAGTGACCATTTTCTCTGTTATTTAGGGTTAATGGCTGTGCGTACATGCATGTTTGATATCGGTCACGTAACTAACATGCATCAAATAGATTGGATTATCCTTGGTATCTGGTGGTGTACGTCTTGTTGTCTCTTTGTCCAAGTTTCTCATACTCACTCAACGCCACCTCGCAGTTATCTTCCAACAGCCACGCCCAGGCCCTCCACTGCCCAAGGGTGAACACTATCTCACTATTGGATGGAAACAAGTATGCACGATACACACCTGGACTGTGCACATACACTGCTAATACGTTCAATATTGCGGCATAGATCTGGCACGCGATGAAACAGTACAAGAAACTTCCATATACGTTCATCTACCTCTTCTCGTTCTTCCTTCTCGCCGATGTACGCATCTCCTCCCAAATGCCATCCATATACTCACACCATCTTGTTTTTATTTATCTATCGATAGGGTCTCAACACAACAGGCACCCTCGTCTCAATCTGCCAAAACGACAAATTCGAGTTCTCCTTCCTGCAGAACACCTACCTCGGTCTCGCACAGGCTATAACGTCCACAGCGTCCACTCTCGGGTTTTGGTACATCCAGAAGTGGTGGAAGATTGGTACAAAGCCGATGGTACGATACCCCTCCTTCCCACTTGTTCCAATGCTTTGGAACATACCAGCTCATACGTACTTGTAGTTTGTCGTCACGAACGTTGTGACGATATTCATACCTTTATGGGGTATGATTGGGATATGGACAGACAAGTTCGGCTTCCACAACCGATGGGAGTTCTGGTGCGCCTCCCTTTCGCCTTTTAACTCACGTCCAACTCTTCAACTCTCTCACCCCGTTCAGGGCCTACAACGTCGTCTTCGGCCTCTTCCAAGCCCCATACTACGCCTTCTCCCAGACCATGATGGCCGAACTCACACCGCCCGGGTTCGACAACATGTTCTTCGGTCTCTTCGGTCTCTCCAACCGCGCTTCCTCCATGATCGGGCCCAACGTCATCCAGGCGATCATTGACGATACCGGAAATAACTGGAAGGGCTTCCCCTTCTTGTTTGCGATTTGTGCAGCGGCCAGTATCGTCATTTGGTTCGGCGTAGATGTGAAGAAGGGGAGGAGGGACGCCGTGGATTGGGCGGAGAGAAATAGAGGGTTTGGGGAGACGGGGGTGTTTGCTAAGCAGGAGGAAGATGGAGAAGGAGATTCGAAGTTGGTGGTTGAGGCGGACAGGAAGAACTGATCTATCGCGTCTCTTGGTGACGTCCGCTCTCCATTGGTACGACCTATTCACGACTGTTCTTTCTATGTTATGTTTGGCTTATGATGACGGTTTGTAATGGATTTGGGTTCGAATAGAAACAGATGTATTGAAACTCATTCTTAGAAGGAGCCGATGATTGCTGGGTATATTAAATATCTTACATCGTACGCGCAGTCTCAGACTAACATATCGATCTACCCTTAGCCAGACTCGCGATCTCCTTTGCAAAGATCTCACGAATGTCCGGAATGTAGTCATAATTATGCCGTTTCACCCTTCCATTATGCGCCAAACTTCTCCTGCGTTGAGAGCTATCGGTATCCGCTGGCATACCACAAGGCACATTCAGTTGGCACTCGCAGATTCGTAACAGTGCAACCACTCACCGAGACACATACAACTCGCACAATGCTGAAACCTCTCCCTCACCTGACACACCTTCAACACACATTCCGCACCCAACAGCTCATAATCATCGAGGCCCATCGGTTTCTCCCTCTGCGCCAAAGCACTCAGCCCATCCACGAACCACTCTTGCACTTGGTATGTCATGGCCAGATAAACGCGCTCCGCGGATGCTAAGGGAACCGAAGACAGATGGGCGATGGCTATGCTTCGGTATTTGCTCATCCGCCACATCGTGGAGAGTTTGAGAACAGACACCCATTGTACGGTTGTCAGCTCGCTAGAGACCCTCTCTATATTCGATCCAGGTTTCTGCTGTGACTTTCTGAGAAATGTAGTTAGGTGTGTTGCTTGATTGTGAGATAGGGCTGAGTGCATTCGTTTCGAGCAGTGGTGACTCACGAGGAGAACATGACATTCAACAGTTGTCGAAAGCTGTCTGCGGAGACTCCATCAAGCTTGATTGCGTTGTCGGCAACCAGGCCCTTTGTGGTGTCTGCCTTTGCCGTAGCGAACATGTCGCGGAAAACGGGCGAGTTAATTTCGAATCTGTGTCGGTGGACTTTGAAGATCGTGTTCTGCACCTATTTGGATGGCATGAGTGGGAAAAGTCGCCTTCCGGCAGTTTATCTTCGGTGCCTACCTCGAAGTATGCATATGCGTCTTGGAAGTAAAAGGACTCGTCAATCTTCTTGACTACCCTGGATTCCGAGCTTGAGCTAGCGGTACTGTTTGACATGGATGCTCTTCTGTCTCTTGGGATGTCTGTGAGGAGTCGAGATTCTGTGAGAGAAGAAAGTAGAGGGATGCTATGGTTAAGATCAGTTCATTCACCCTTATAAATGATACTATTGACCAGTGCAAAGACATTAGGGTTCGGCGGACAGAGAGGCCGTTGTACTGCCCACGTTGGCCGCGTGCAGTTCGTGACCACAGAACGACCATCTTGTCGCTGTCTTGTATGCTGGGCACCTGTCAAAAATACAACAAAGCCGTGCAGAAGGTGTCACTGTTAGCTAGTAGTACTACAGTGCATGTTGAGATCTACTATGAAAACACGTATTGCTCGAGCCACGCTGGCAGCTGTGAGACGATAGTTCTCCGCAATGGAAAGGCATATCTGAGTCGTTAGCAGTGCAAAAGAATGAGTGAGAGGGAGATAAATAGTACTGACAGTACTTTCAATACGTCCAGTACACTGGCACATCTGCTTAGGAAGTGTTTATTCCCACGCCATAAGAATGGGGATGCTTTGTTCTCCTGCATTGTCTCCACGAGTAAAGCTGTGCATGTCTGGATAATGCTATACCTTAGGGCCTACTCGCTAGGAAACCTTGCAATCTCCTTAGCGAACACTTCCTTGATGTCTTTCGTAAAGTCGTAATTCTGCCGCCTCGCTTTTCCATCATGCAGACCACTCTTCCTGCGTCGGCTACTAATAAGGTCGTTATCCGCTGACAGGTGATGAGTTTCGGGGGACTTATGTTACGCAGCCTCAGACGATGCAAAGGGGGACTTACCCAGACAAGTACAGTTGGCACAATGTCGGAACCTCTCTCTCACTTGACACAGCTTCAGAACACACTCCGCGCCTACAAGCTTGCACTCCTCAAGCCCGATCGGTTTCCGTCTCTGAGCCAACGCATTCAGCGCAGGTATAAACCACACTTTAACTCGGTAGTTTATAGCCAAGCAGACTCGTTCCTCTGGAGGCAAGTCCGCAGCGGACGATGAAAGGTAGACAATTGCGGCTCGCCGGTACCTGTCCATTTGCCATATCGTAGAGAGTTTTAGCACTGCAATCCATTCTGCTGTGGTGAGCTTTCCGGCACTGGCAGAGCTGGCCTGACATGATTTGAGCAAGGTCTTCGGGTTGGGGGTGTCTCCTGGGCGGCTGTGAACCAATGTTGGAATTAGTTAACGATTTAGTAGGTAGCTTTGTGGTGTGACCGTTCCGATTCGGCCGTCGAACTTACACATAGTACATAACCTTCATCAATTGTCTGAAGTCGTTGACAGAGATCCCGTCCAATCGGATAGGGTTATCTGGAACTAGGCCTTCTGTGACGTCCCCCGTTGCGACAGCGAACATATCTCGGAAGATTGGAGAGTTATCTACGAACTCGTGTCTGTGAACCTTGAAGATCGTATTCTGCACCTGTTATGCGATGTATGAGCAAGATAAACACTGTAGCAAGAGAGCACAAAAAATACTGACACTAACCTCGAAGAATGCATCCTGAAAATAGAACGAGTCGTCAATCTTCTTCCCTGTATCGCGAGCTACACCTTGTGCTTCTGACAGCGTTATAGTCCTTTCCGAGTCCAAGGCCACCGATAGTGTTATAGTGTCAGTTGAGGCTGAGGCTTCTGACAGCTCCAACAGGGCCAGCCGGTGCTCGAGCTCGCTTGGATTCGCCATGATATCTGTGAGCTTGAACTTGTGAGAAAGGGCAAAGCGAGAGCAGTCGTCCATCCGATCTAAATAGCCAGAGGCGTAGCATCAGTACCTATGCATCAGGTCCGCGGCCGCCGGAGAACCTTTTCATTATCACTGTAATTGCTACCTCGAGCTATGTCAGCTGTTGTATGAGGTCAGATGTTTGTGGTTCGCAGTCCCACGACGACGAGCTTGTTCAGCAGCCTCGCCCTTGATAAACAATAGTGATCTGCCAAAAATACGGATTCAGGATTGCAGATCGCCGCGTTAGCTCACTTATTGGGAAAGTGAGGTCCACGGCGATGAGCATATCTGTCAGAGAGACGCTACAAACGATGATCGTACATAGGAAACTTGATAATGGCTGGTGTTGAGTGTTGATCTCGAAAGACATCCGCCAGAAAAGAATGATCAGCAAGAGCGGCCAATCGTACTACGCGCACGGAACGACAATGGACACACCGCGACAGCCATCACAAGTACTATGTGCACTGGCCAAGTGCCCATGGTTATCATACTCGAATGATCTGAAGTCCGTTACGAGGTGACCGGTGACCGCGCAAATCCACTTCTCAAGTAAACCACGCGATCTCCTTTGCAAAGACCTCCTGGATGTCCTTTGTAAAATCATAACGTTGCCTTCCAGTCGCCGTCTTTGCGCCGAGGAACACATCCTCCATCCTCTGGCAGATTTCTTTCTCTGTGATCCAGTTCCAATGTATCATATATGACACACATTTCGTTAGTTATCCGCATTCGCCATGTTGTAAACATAATGAAGCTTACCAAAGGGCCTATTTGCGCTTTGTTGAAATCTTTCCCTCACTTCGCATAGCTTCAAGATACGCTCCGTGCCCAACCATTTGTGCTCACTGAGGCCCATAGGTTTCTCCCTCCGTGCCAGTTCGTTTAGCGAGGGTATGAACCACTGTTTCACCCGAAACTTCATGGCCAGATAAAACTTGTACTCCGGTGTTAACTTCGCAGAGGGTGATGATAAGCACTTGATGGCGATGCGGCGATATTGATTCATTTGCCACATGGTAGACAAGTGTAGGACAGACATCCACTGCTTGGCAGTCAGTTTGTTGGATGTACTCGATTTAGAGCACGGCGCTATGACAGATGCGGGATGAATGGTAGTGTTGGGTCCAGGGCGGCTGCGGCAGTGGCTCGCATGTTAGTGTTCGAGTATAGAGTGCTTGGCAATGAAAAACTCACATATGGTACATGACTTTCAATAGTTGTTTGAAATCGTCAACCAACACATCGTCTAGTCGGATGGGATTGTTCGGGACTAGACCCTCTGTGACGTCCGCTTTCGCCACGGCAAACATGTCCTTGAAGACGGATGAGCTTTCCTCGAATTCGTGCCTATGGACTTTAAATATCGTGTTTTGCACCTGGAATACGACATATGAGCACAACGTTGCATAATCAAGGTACTCGCAAGGATGAACGCCAACACGAACCTCGAAGAAAGCGTCCTGAAAGTAGAACGAATCATCGATCACCTTCCCAGTCTCACTCGCGACGACATGAGCCTCCGACAGGGTTACGGTCCTATCCGACTCGGCAGTTAAGATCGAACTGGCGCTGCTGGTAGATGTGAACAGCTTCGACAGCGCGTGTTCGATATCAACTGGATGGGCCATGAGTACTTGAGTACTAAGTTGGAGTGTCTGGGGTGTATTCGAGGTCGAGGAGGGTTCAACGCAAATTTGCAGGGAGGATATGGAAGCCTATATATGGCTGCAGCGTTTATATATGAAGAGATTTGTGAGCTATTTTGGAATTGGGAAGTATCCTTACCATCATAGGACGCGAATAGAACGTGAAGAGGACGCGAAGAGTCAATAGGAGCAGCAATTCAAGTGTGCATATATGCATGGCGCCATTGTTAGCAGTCTCACGAAGGCGTTGGTATACGTACTCGACGATTTCATCGTTCAGATGTGGAACAGGCAGGCTGTGCGTGTGGTATAGTGTGAAGAGGGCTTTATCCATAAGCCAATGTCGTGGTGGCAGTCAACGAGAGGATTACCGTTGGCGCTGAGCTTCGCGGAATCAGGCTGCCGATAAATAATTGGGAAGAACGCCGCAGCCAGCTGCACATTGCCAGTCCCAAGGTTCAAAAAAAGCGTACACGACCACACAAGTACTAGTCTATCTACAACGCAAGAAAAAAGGGGGTATCGTGCAAGATTAGCTGGGTGATATGAAAACAACAACAATGTGAATGCACGGGCATAAGAAGAAAAAGACCAAGAAGAGAGGAGGACGATGAGGATGGGGTAGCATACAGAGCGATTACAACATACGAGGAGGTGAAACATGCAGGTGGATTATAGTGTTCACGATTGAGTGAATAATAATTAATGAATGAGTATGTCCATTTATGCAAGCCTGAGTTCGGGTATGGGTATAAAGATGGAGGGGAGAGGTACCTAAAGAAACGGCTGGTCGGCCACGAATCCAACACCCAAAAAACGTAACCACCCCACTCACATCACGCAGAGAAGAGCTAAATAAGCCCTAAAATCCCCGCCTTCTGTATACTCTCCACAAGCGCGTCCACATTCCCAAGCATAGTCCCCAGGAACGCCTTCTTCTCCGCCATACTCTTCACGCCTGTACTCGGAGGCGGCATCGTTCTGTCCCCCCTATCTCCTCTCTCTCCTCTTTCTTCTCTCTCTCCCTGTCCACTCCTACTACCCATCAGACTATCAGCAGGCGAAGGCGGAACAGCACTCATAGGGGAGGTCGAGCGCGCGAGAGTCTTGAGCACCGCAGGCGTCCCCATCCCCATCACCATCATCGAGCTGGTACTGCTAACCTCGATGGTGCTCTGCGCGCGCCGATGACCCAGCATCCTCTGAGCACTCGCACCACCGCTATGAGGGTTTGGCGTCGTAGGAGTGATTTGACTGAGGCTGTTGGACTGTAAGCGTGGTGCGAGGTGTTGGCGGGGTGTCGGCAGCTCGAGGTGGAGGTCTTCCAGGCGGGCGGCGAGGCTGCTTGTACTGCTCCCTGTATGGTCACGTTCGATTTCAGAAGTGGAGGTGGAAGTAGAGGTGGAGGAGGTCATGTTAGTGTCAATCCGTCGCAGCTTCTCGCGGTTGGGATTGGAGGGCGGCTGCCTCGGAGTGCCCACGCCCAATTTCGCCTGCACATGCTTAGCGCTAAGAGGTTTCAGCTGTTCTTCAGCGCGGAGGAGCGACAGAGGGCGTGGTTGTGCCGACCCTGAACGTACGTGTCCGCGTTCCTGTCTTGCTTGATGTTGAGTTTGATCGACGTTGTGCGGAGACGGGGCGAGGGAAGAGCTCCGGGAGGACACGGAGGTCGCTTTTGTTGAGTTGGAGGCGGTGGTGGAGGATGTGACGTAGGAGTCGACGGAGGAGACGGAGGAGTCGCTCATTTGGGAGACGGAGAGGGCGGAGCCGTGGCGGTGTTGGGAGGGGGTGTGGACGGGGGAGTTTGGGGCGGTGGG
>JAXQGX010000286.1:0-16709 GCA_037040455.1 Irpex sp. P115-07
TGGGAGCTCACATCAGCTGCGTGGGCAATTGCCAGTCAGCTAAGGCACGGTTGCGAAGACAATAGATACATGAGGCTGCAGGCAGGGTAAAATTGCTCTCTGCGAGTGTCTTGGACGTCGAGTCTTCGCTGCTGAGCACCGTGAGACACAGCGATGGGTATCAGCTGCTTAAATTAATTAAAAGCCTGACCGCGGAAGTAAAACAACGGAGGCGGATGAGATCAGCTTCACTTGGCCGATGTGATGGCGTAGTGGGAGGCTGAGATGAGCGTGGGAAAGCCAGCGGACGCGCACCTCCTTGCAGATAAATCAGGTTTCTGTCTCTTGTCCTCTCCCGTTCTCTCTTTGCGACGTTGACCAAACACTTCCACGCCTATCGAGGCAACCACTCCCATAAACCCCACTCGCCCTACAGGGCAAAGCCATCTACCTTACACACAGTCAATCTTCCAACTCCTGGTGAGTACAACGTCGTCTCGTCACGACACACGCAGTACTGATGTCTAGCTCCAGTCTTCTTTACGCATTCTCAACAGAAACTACGAAACCCGAAAACATTTTATAACTCACTAAATCTCTTGTCTCTGTAACACCAATCTCATAACGAACGACATGACCGACGAAGTCACGCCTCAAGGACAGCCAAGCGCTCCCAAGAAGGACGAGAAAAAGCCCGCGCCCAACAACGCTAATCAGCAGCAGGGCGGCGGCGGTGGGCAGAGGGGACCAAAGAAGAACAACTCCCGCTCTGTCTCATCTACTGGCAATACAGGTCCTCCCAGACCCACCTCTGGCGCAAGCAACAGGAGGAACGTCTCCAATCCTCCCACTAGCAACGATGCTAATGCCGAATCCAAGAGGGGAAACAATGACAACAGGAGGTCCGACCGTGGTGGACGACCCCAAGGTAACGGAGGTGGACGCGGTGGAGGAAATAGACGACCTTCCCAGTCTGCTCGTCAGGGCAATAGGGACAGCGTCTCCAGACAGAACAGCAACAAGCAGACGTCCTCTTCCCCCGCTCCCACCGCCCCAGCTGCTGCACAGTCCAGCAGCGAGGGAGGTACCGATGCGCTCTCTGCCATCCAACGCGCCATCGCTGACCTGAAGACCTCCACCCCATCGAACGCTCCTTCCGGAAACGTCGGCATTGCCGCTAGCCAGAGCGGTTCCAATCTGCCTGCTAACGCTCCTGTCTTCCAGCCTGGCGCCGCCTCTTATCCTGGCATCGCAGGCAACGAGCCCCCTCGGCACCGCAAGGCTGCATCTCTGGGTGCAGGGTCTCTGTCCAACAACAACAATAACTACAACAACTTCCAGCCTGGCCTTGGCTCTATGATGGAGGATGTTCTTGAAGAGGGCCCTGGAGGTGCCTCCTTCGAGGAAGGCGAAATTCCTGAGAATAACTTCCAGACTGGTGGCCAGCAGCGTCGCTCGCTTTCGCAGAGCTTTACGGCTCCGCGCTTTGCCGCTCTTGCTGCGCAGCAGGAGCAGTCCGATGGCGTCGGTCCTTCAGGACGTCCTCAACTCGCGCCCAGCTTCGTCTTTGGAGCGAGACGTCGCCCCAGCAACCACATGCCCATGGGCCCTCCTATCAATGAGGAGGATGCGAACTTCCAATTCCCTCAGCAGCACTTGCAACAAGACTTTAACATCAATGCGCCGTCTGAGCCAACTCACAGGAAGACGGAGAGCCAAAGCGAGATCTCGGGCATCATGGCTGAGCAGGTATGAATTGATAAACATAGCATACATCTACGTATCGATGCTAATCATGACCGCAGATCGCTCTCCAGAACCAGATCGAGGCTTTGCAACAACAACAGCAGGCTCTCTATCAGCAACAGCTGGCTTCGAACCAGGTTCTTTCCTTCCAGACGCCTGGCCTCGCGCCTCCTCGTGCTGGTGTTCACCGTCGAGTGCAGAGTACTCTTCCAATGGGCATGGGTCTCGGTGCCGGACTTGGAGGTCCACAGAACCCTATGGGTCAATTCGGTCAGCTCGGAAACTTTGGGCTTGGACTCGACAGCCAACCACCGGGTATTCCTCGTGGTCACGGTCGGCGCCACAGCGTTAACGTGCTCAACAAGACCAGTGGTCACCAGGGTCTCTCAGCCTCCATCCACGCGAACAACTTGGACGGCTTCGATGACGGCTTCGTTCCACCCGCCGCTCTCAACGGGCACTCGCGCAACGATTCAGCATGGCGTATCAACGGCGGCGTTGGAGGTGTGCAATCCGGTGGTGGCTTCACCGCCGACCTGGCACAGGCTCAAGCACAGCTGCAGAGCCTCCAGCAATTCCGCGCCGCTGCAGGCGGACATCATCAGAAGATGGCTTCCTTCAGCTTCCCGAACATGTTGCCTAACATGATGGCCGCGAACATGATGGGTCTCGGTCTTGGCGGTATCAACCTGCTCCAACAACAGCAGCAGCAGTTCCAGTCTCAGCTGCAACAGCAGTCTAACCAACCTCAGCGCAAGTCGCTGTTCGCTCCTTACCTCCCACAGGCATCCCTGCCGCCACTGCTCGCTGCTGGTAAACTCGTCGTTGGTATCCTGCGTGTCAACAAGCGTAACCGCTCGGATGCGTATGTTGCTACTGAAGTGCTGGACGCCGATATCTATATCTGTGGTTCGAAGGATCGTAACCGTGCTTTGGAAGGTGATATCGTTGCCGTCGAGCTCCTCGATGTTGATGAGGTCTGGGGAACCAAGAAGGAGAAGGAGGAGAAGAAGAGGAAGAAGGAAGAGAACTCTGCCTATGACTTGAAGGGCGCTGCCGGCCGTAAAAACGACAAGAAGAAGGACGACGTCGAAGTTGAAGGTCAGGGCTTGATGCTCTTTGAAGACGAAGAGTAGGTGCTTCCTCTGTCCGTATAATCTTCGCTTTACTCATCAGTTTTGCTCTGTAGGGTTACAGATGAAGTGAAACCGCAATTCGCCGGTCACGTCGTCGCGGTAGTTGAGCGTATGCCCGGTCAGTTGTTCTCGGGCACTTTGGGCCTGTTGCGTCCTTCCTCCGCTGCTACCAAGGAGAAGCAGGAGGCCGAGCGCCGTGAGCGTGAAGGTGACCGTGGTGATGAGCCTCGTCGCCCCATCGAGCGCCCCAAGATCGTCTGGTTCAAGCCTACCGACAAGCGTGTGCCTCTCATCGCTATTCCGACTGAACAGGCTCCTCCGGACTTCGTCCAGAACTCTGAGGCCTACGCCAACAAGTTGTTCGTCGCCTGCATCAAGCGTCACGTAAGTCTACTTGCCCCATCGGTGCGTGAACAATAGAACTGATGTTCTTGTAGCCCATCAGCTCCCTTCATCCTTTCGGTACTCTCGTGGAAGAGCTCGGACCTATCGGTGACATCGAGGTGGAAACCAGCGCTTTGCTCAAGGACTGCAACTTCCCTACCGAAGACTTCACTGAGAACGTCTTGAAGTGCTTGCCTCCGATCCCCTGGACGTAAGTACTTTCTAGACATCACTTAGGAAGAAGATCGCTGATCTATCCTGTAGCATTCCTGACCGTGAACTCGAAGTTCGCAAGGACTTGCGTGCTGAACGTATCTTCACCATCGATCCCGCGACTGCGAAGGACCTCGATGACGCTGTATCCGTCAAGGTCAACGAGGATGGTACCTACGATATCGGAGTGCACATCGCGGATGTTTCTCACTTCGTCAAGCCCAACACTGCCCTGGATCGCGATGCCCGCAAGCGTGCGACGAGTGTGTACTTGGTGCAACGCTCTGTTCCCATGCTTCCTCCTTCATTGAGTGAGCAGCTCTGCAGCTTGCTGCCTGGAGAGGAGCGTTTGGCGTTCTCTGTTATCTTTACTATGACGAAGGAGGCCAAGGTTGTCAAGAAGTGGTTCGGCAGGACTATCATCAAGTGAGTATGGTTTTGAGGGAGTCGGCGATCCTGAAACTAACTCATTAATTTTAGGTCTGCTACCAAGCTGAGCTACGAGAACGCTCAGGACGTCATCGAAGGCAAGGTTCTCGGTGGTGTCCCTGTCATCCCTGAACATGACGCTGCCGATATCGCCCACGACATCAAGATTCTCAACGACCTTGCCAAGCAGCTTCGTGAGAGACGTTTCCAGAGCGGTGCCATCAGCGGCGAGTCGAACAAGTTGACGTTCACTCTCGACGAGGAGGGCAAGCCTGTCGACTGTGGTGCTGAGAGCCGTAATGAGGCGCACAACCTGATCGAGGAGGTGAGTAAACTAACGGTGAATTAGAATCGTAAGCTGACTCTCTTGTAGTTCATGCTCGCCACGAATGTCGCCGTCGCTCAGCAAATTGCTGTTCACTTCCCTGAGCAGGCTTTGCTGCGCAGGCATGACAACCCCCTCGAGCGTCGTTTGGTGAGTATTCCGACACGCTTCATAAGAGCATGGTGGCTGACTGCGTTTGGTAGACCGCCTTTGGCGAACGTGCCAAGCGTCTCGGATATGACATCGACATCTCTTCTTCTGGTACCATCATGAAGACCCTCAACGCTGTCACTGACCCCAGCGCCCGTCGCATCCTGGAGATCCTGTTGCAGAAGGCTACCCAACGTGCCAAGTACTTCTGCTCCGGTATGCTCGACATCGCGAAGTACGGTCATTATGCGTTGAACGTGCCTGTCTACACCCACTTTACCTCTCCTATCCGTCGTTACGCGGACGTCCTGGTTCATCGTCAGCTCGATTCCATTCTGCAGGTCACTGCCCCTGGCGAGCCTCCCAAGTTCACGATGGACCGTGATGCAGTCGCCAAGGTTGCTCAGCAATGCAATATGTAAGTCTTCGTATCTTAAACAAGTGGCCCCCTCTGACACCTTTTATAGTAAGCAAGACTCTGCCAAGCTCGCTCAAGAGCAGTCTACTCATCTCTTCCTGTGCTTGTTGATCGCCGACTTGACTCAACGTTATGGACCTGTCGTGCGTCAAGCCAAGGTTGTTGGCGTATTGGACGCTGCATTTGATGTCTATGTCCCCGAGTTCGGCATCGAGAAGAGAGTTCATGTTGACCAGATGCCCATCGACGTAAGCCACACCATCTCTTCCAGCCTATGGTTTATACTCAACGTTCAACAGAATCACGTCTATGATGAGCACAAGCACGTCCTGCAGATCTACTGGTCTCAGCGTGATGTCATCACCTGGCTCGCTGAGAACAGCGATGATGAGCATCTTAAGAAGGTTAAGCAGAATGCTGAGCAGCACGCCGTGAAGATGGAGGTTGTATCTCGTTCTGTCAACGATGAGCAGGCCTTGTTCGACGAAGATGACCAGGATGACGAGATTGTTCTTGGCCGAACCGACGCAAAGGAGGAAGCTCCTGAGACGTCGAAGCAGAGGTTGCTCTCTAGGGCAAAGGTTCAACCCATCTTCGAGGGTCTCAAGATCACTCCCGCCGGACACAAGATCCAGGAGATTCGTGAGATGCAGACGGTACCTGTGAGTAAAATCTAATATGTTACTGTTAAATCACTTATTGACCATATTTCACAGGTCATCGTTACCGCCGATCTCACCAAGAGCCCTCCAGTCATCAAAGTCTACAGCGTCAACCCTTACGCTGCTGAGAACAAGTCTTAAACTCCGGATCGAAGCCTTTCACGCTCGCCCTTCTTGGAATATGCTCTCTCCTACTTTCCCGTGGATGAAACGGATGTACACTACGCCTCGCTGTTCGCCTCCCCTCCGTCACGATATCTTTCCCCTTCCCTTTCCCTTCTGCTGAATTCTGACCGTCTTCCCCCGCTCTCACGAGGTTCAGGATCGCCCACAGAATCGCTTGTATGCCTATCTCCTCTGTTACGTCACCCTCGATACTTTGCACGCGCTCTGCTACGACTTGAATATGTTGCGATGTTTGTTGCCTCACTCGCTGCTACCTTCTGCACGGTGGTATATACGTCTCTGTAATTCGGTCTGTCTTTAGTCATAATGAGAATCCTTACGGTGTTTACGTTCCCTTCGCTCCGGCCACCTAAGACTTGCCAGGTTGTGCACGGGTATAAAGTGCAACATACGGTCACCCTGCGTGTGACTTCAGCTTCACTCTCGGGTGGTACGTACTAATAACAATAGTGTGACCATACACGACTCCCATGCGTACGAAGTCGAGAATGTTATTGCAAGTGAGATATATTCATGCTACATTAAAGGCTATGAATGGCCATGGGGATCGTCCATGAGCCAGCTGGAGGTTTAACCATCCTAAACACTAACAGAACCGAGTCGATATATAGAGTCCTACAAGAGAAAGAATCCGATGCCAGTCCATAGTCCACAGTCTGAGACAAGTCGTAGACGAAATAAGAAAAGAATCGAGTGAAATATCCAGTGCCGGGTCGATAAAGATGGTCAAAAGAAGAACAGTCCGCAATGCCAGTCCGAGACGAGTCATAGAGACGAGAAAAATACAAATCGAGTCCGAAGGAATATCCCAGTCCGTAGTGATGTGAAAGAGAAGCCGATGCTGAAGTCAACGAGTGCTTGAGACGAAGCGAGCAGAAGAGCACATATGAGCGGCACGAGCAAACAAGCAAGACACGAGGAAACGGAGCTAGGAACGGGAGGACCCATGTGATACGCACTGAGACAGTCCAAACGAGGAGACGAATACGGCACAAGGATTGAGTGGAAGGACGAGTTCGAAGGTAGAAGCGAGACGAGCCCGCTAGTATCCAACGAACCCACACAATGTCCAACCCGTCTTTCTTCTGCCGCATCGTATACCTCCTCATTGGTCTGTCAATGGCGATATCCCATGAAATGGAGGGCCCGAAGAGCACGCGCAAGGTCCGACCAAGCGAAGAGGCGAAAACAGCCTAAGGATTGAGTAGAAGGACGAGTTCGAAGGTAGAAACGAGGCGAACTCGCTAGTAGCCAACGAACCCATGCAAGTGTCCAACTAGTCTTTCTTCTGCTGTTTCGTGATCCTCTTCGAAGGCCGAACGATGGCGATGTCTTCGAGATCCAAGGTCCAGTTCGTCCATGTTGAGCTCCGGGGTACGTCCTCGTAGCGTCTGCTTGCTGCGACCCACTTGAATTGTGGTCGTTCAGGCTCGGGGTCGGGGTGCGCGCTGGCCGTCGCACGCTGCGCCGCTGCCACCGAATGGTCGTAGACAACCGCCGTCTTGGAGGGAGGTGAGACGGCGGTGACGAGAGCGTACGACATCTTGTGGTCCATGTGCTTGGCTGCGACAGGCTCCACAGGCAACGGAGGGAAGTCGGCATCGGTGAAGAGAGGTGTAGGAGCTTCAGGCTCCTCGACTATCCTCGATGGTCCCGACTGAAGTGCTTCTTGGTGTCTTGCAGCCCGCTCACGAGCACGGCGCGCCCTGTTTTCTGTTCGGTAACGTCGCTGAGCGGCCGAGTAATGGCGTGCAGGCCTTGGTGCCGGTGTGGCTTCGACAGGCTCTTCGACCAACTCGGGCTCTTGAGCAGGTGCTTCCGAGAGTCCAGCGGCGGCGGCAGCAGCAGCAGCACGCTGCCTCGCGAGTTGCTTACACTTTCTACCGCTCCGCCCTGCCCTGACTTTTGGAACAACAGCTAGTTGGGTGATGGCCTCAACAACGTCGTCCGGAAGCTTCGTCGATGGGATGGGCGACGCAACGTCCCCTGCCAACTGTGCCTCGTCGACGAGCGCAGCATCAACGACCTGAGCCTGAGTCTCAGGAGGGGCGTGATGTGGGAGGGCGTCGTCCGAGGTTATGACTGTTTGACAAGTCAGACCATGTGCAGTAACGAATTCAAGAGAGACTGCTCACCATCATTGACTTCAAGTTCAACTTGAAGCTCATCAACCGACTCGTTGTCAGGAGCTGATAGAGAAGGTTCGACTGCGTCGTCGACTGTCTCTCGCGATAAGAACAAATGTCATGTACATGTGAAGGTTATCTCACCTTGGTTGTCGTCGACAGGGACATCGTCAACAGACTCTTCTTTGGGAGCTTCAGGGAGCTCCGAAGATGCGACGTCGATGGGCTCCTCTTGGGCTGGTACTGAAACTGTACGGTGAGCATGAGCATTGAGATGAACAGCAAGTTACTCACCATCGTCAACCTTGAGCTCCACCGCATCGACGATAGGCTCCTCAATTGACTGAGCTTGAGCAGGGATAACGACCTCAGGCTTTGCAGCAGGCTCATCGAGAGATACAAGGTCAGACAGATCGTCGTCAGGAGAAGTGCGAATGACCTCAAAGATAGAAGGGTAGTGAGTGTCAAGGCGACCATAGATGATGTCGTCGAGCAAGTCGTGCGACAAGCGACCAGTGTAGGCATTCCACAGAGAGACAAAAGCAGAGATGGCGAGTGTAAGGTATCCGAGATTCTCCCAGGTGCACAGGCTCTTGAGGAACTCGAGCAGCGTCATCGGCGGCTTCTCCCATGGAGGGCAGACAGGGGGAACTCGAGGAGCAGGCGGTGCCAAGAGGGCGAACTTGGGAGCGACAATGACATCGGCAGCCGGGAAGAAGGGACCAAAGTAGACTGGAGCGGGTTCGACGACGGTGCAGTTGACAAGACAGCCAGTGAACGACGGGTCGAAGATTGAGGCGTCATGGAAGCCAGCAAGGACAGCGGAGGGGAAGACGTTGTCGACGACGGCGGGCGTGGCGGGAAGACGAGCGACGTCGAGAGTCCCGCAGAAGAGCGCGAGGTACGAAGAGACAGCCGGGGGACCGCAGACAGCCGACTCGACGCCAGCGACGGCCAGGTGGTAGACGTCGGGGAAGGAGAAGGGAACACGAGAGAGCTGGGTGAGCATCACGACGACAGCTAGAATCAGGTTGATGACCTCCATGGTTGATGACCGTGGTGTGGGTGCAGTATGCCTGTTCCGTGAAAGAGACGATGCGAAGGTGGTTCGAGACGATGATCTCGAAGAAGACGGGGAAGGGTGGTTGTGGTTGTGGTTCAAGTTGTGAAGAAGAGGGAGAGCCGGGCGTGGGGGATTTTATACATTCGAACCATTTCGATCGAGACTGTTTACTTCGAAAACGTGACTTTTTCGCTCCAAATCCAACATACTTGCCATATAGAGTAACAGCACCGCCGCTTTTAGCCGTGTCGACAGTGCCTACGGAGTTCGTCTTCATGACAGAAGACGAGTTTAAACTCTGCGCATCTAGATAAAAGGTAGAACATTAAAATAGCTCTTCGACTCAGATCTTAGAGATTGCGGACCTCGATAGAAGGCGTTCGCGAACTGCGCATCCGCCAACGGTGATCTGAATCGTTGGACTAGGTCGAACTTACTACGTTTGCGATCTCTTCCTTCCGCACGCCTATAATGGTCCAATTTTGCATTTCCAATGAGTTCTGAGCTGCGTTATCGATGCAAATGGCATCTGCTGAGCCTTCCGTAGCCTCGGTACAGCCAGATTCAAGTTGAGTCTCGTATCGGACGCTTAGCGGACTTGGTTTCTTAGATGGAGGACTCTGAAATGCGTCTACCTATTCTTTGGAGATCTTGATAACCGTAAAACTTGAATGATTTCGCAGTCCTGGACGGTGTGCATGGGCAGAATACGGATGCCTTGTCCCAGTTGCGTAGACCTCGTGTTACGTTAGGCACGTCCTAGTAGGAGCTGCCCAACGTAACACAAGTAGATCGCGTTGAGAGATGGTCCATCGATAGTCATCTCTGCTTGAAGAGCCCAGGGAAGCGTGATTGGGGAGCCAGGATCCGTCGACACGTCTTCAGGGCCTTCCTCCGATTGCGAGTTGTTAACGGTGACTATCCACGTCTAAAGCTTTGTCTTAGAAGTAATGCAGAGGAGTCGTTGAAAATCTGTGTCTTCTAACTGGTTAAGATGAGCCTACCGTACTACGCATCTGAAATTTGAATACGACTGTTTTGAGCCTACGAAGTCGCTGGCCGCGGCGGTAGCTACGGCAGCAGAACGAAACAGGTAGGGACTTATCAGCGGTAATCCTGTAAAATTTATGCAAATCGCCACATACCATTTGCCATCGAACCTCATTTTGGGCGCATCGTTAGCTACTAACTTCTGTTTATTGAATCCCGATACTGGCCTGTAAATTACGGCGCAGAGGTAGCGGTGGAAGTGGCGAGCGCAATGAATATTAGGGGGATTTTGAGAAAATATGGTTTTGTGCAAGAGGCGATCGATCGGAAATTGGAATCTCCCATGCCTCGTAGTCCGACCTCCAAGCGCAAGACCTTGACGTCTCCCACCGACGAGCTCAGCTATCGCCTACTTTCCTCTGTCCTTTAAAATTATTCGCCTTCTACGAGCATCGCTATTGCATCTATAAACCCGTCACTTCACAACCGCCTACGAACTCTGGGATATCTCACCTCTGATTGAAGGCCGCTCTCGACAGTACCGCGCCATGTCCTTGAATTCGCTCTGTTTCGTCGTCCTGTCGTATAGTTGGCGATGAATTTGCTGTGTTAACTTGCTGCCATGACACCTCAACAGACGTATTCATACGCGGTCCAGCGAAGGCATCCAAGCAGGGCTTATACTGCCTTGACGAGCTCCGTCCTGTCGCCTGACTATACACCAGCACTAACAGGCCACTTCCTCGGGACCAACGTCGCGTATCTTCAACGTCGAGAAGTGTGCAGGAGCGGTATGAAGGCTCAGGGAACAGAGGCTGTGTGGGGTGTGGGTGATGCAGGCGGGGAATATTCTCTTGGTATGTCGAACAGTCGTCTTCGGCCTTGAAGCTCCCAGCAGCACCGTCTGTCAGACTTTTTCTTTCGACGACTATCGCGCACAATCATAGCTGCGCGGCTTAGAAAATAGCGGTTCATCTTGTCCACCTGCGTATCCAAGGCATCCACGTCGCTCTCTGGCCAATATCACACAGGGTTCCTATGCTGAAGTTGTATTCTTGGTCCTGGCTGCTTCATCCCGTTCAACACGAGTTCTTCGGTAAAGGTGGCCGTCTCGACCAAATGTCACTCAGATGGAACGTCACCAAACTCCTCGATATGTCTTGTCACGGTATACCCAATTTCTATCGGCCGCTACTTGCTGTATTCTCGATTCCTTCACGCAATTCCGCGAAACTTGGTCGCACATTACACCAGGTATGCCAATGTTCCAGCCGCGGCCACCACAATTAACGTCTTGCGTCCACAGTCACACCGACAGTCCCGGTGCACGCCCATCCTTCTGCTGCTCCCATTGCCGAGAACAGGCCCTCTGTGAATTACTCGAGCTTTTCGTGGCTCTTCAGCGCCTCTTAGGCTGGCCACAGCTCTTGTCACGGTCACTCGTCATGGCACGCCGTGACGGCGTGACATGACGTGTGACCGAGGTCCAACGATGCTGCCAGACTTTCGCGAGAGGGCGGACTCTTGAGATGGGGGCGATCGATCACTTTAGAGGCTAATTTTGAGGACGGGCCCCGCATTGACCGGCTTGTTGTCCCCAACACGCTATAGGTCTTCTTCAGGGGTCAGGGAGGTATTCCAAGCGAAGGAGCTGTGTTGTTTGTCTTGATGATCCAAGTTCGGCTCCCTAGGTCTACGAGGATATGTCTCAGAACAAAGCACACAGAGCACTAAGAATACTCTTCTCTTATCTATCCCATGTTGGTTGGTGCGCGTCGCTGAAGCAGCGATGAACCGTTCGGGGTCAATTCCACTTCCCAGCACCGTACCGGCTTGTCCCTCATCACTCTCACGTCCGCCCAATTCACCCACCGCGCCCATCTATCCTCCTTGCCTCCTTCATTCGAATTCCTACCTGGCACCATACCAACCCACCGTCTCTAAAGTCGATCCTGACCACCGCGCGAAGCCCAGCCCAGCCCAAATCAAAGGAGAATGAAGAACGAAGCACGCAAAGGAGGATATGCCGTAAAACGCGCACGCGCACCCTTACTCTAGCTCTTCTCGTGCACTCGAATTTGCCGCCCCAACTGACATTTGCGGTTCGTCGCTGCCTCGTCTCGTCTCGCGTATCGTAGCTTCCCAACCCCGCCATTGACAAGTCGCCGTCCGACCATATAAATCTCCCTTCGCTCCTGATGGAGAGTGCGGGTGTCTCCCTCTTTCTCTTCCCCAACTCGAACACGCTTCCCAGCCAGCTGCACTGTCCAGCGAAATTGTCCACGACGGCAGCGAAATTCAGGCTGCGGCTCGCTCTGCCACGTCTTCATTATCCATCCAAGCAACGTCCATCCCAACTTCGCTGAGACACGTCTTCGACAAGCTGCAGCTCGACATGTACCCCATCCACGGCGACTACTGGCTCGTTGGAGTCTCACCCTCTGAAGACTACGACGGCGACTATGACTACAACTACGCAGACGAAGAGTACGATTACGACGAGTATCTGTTCTGGCCGTCGTCTGCTCCGCACATCTTAGTGCCAGCGAACGGCGCAGAACATTTGGGCTTGGAGGTGGTTGTTCTCTCTCTCTCTTCGCCGTGTCATCGTGACTCAGATAATGAACACTCACGGCTGATTTCCTTAGCCTCAATCACCCGCAGAACCTCCTCCATCTTCTACAACTGAAACTACGTCGCATGGTGATGAGCTGGACGCGTTGGATCTTGGTCTTGAGTCTGGGTCGCAGGTTCTCGTGGGTGTCTTTTTGTTCTTCTTTGTCACACCGTCTTGTTTCTTCCTGCACTCTCTTGATTCTTGCTGACGTTGATGTCTTGCAGACGTTCTCGCCGACAGTGACGTTCACCTTCAATCCCGACTTCGTCTTCCCGGAACCAGACGTTTCACACTCCTTGGATGAGAACGGCTACAGCAGACTATTCAGGACGGGGTTATTCTCAAAGGTACTACTCTTATCTCACTCGACGGTAGCTGGATGTTGATGGCTTGATCGCTGGATGCTTGATCGTTGTGTTCGTGAAGTCACGCAGATTCACGCGTCGGCTGGACGAATTATTGAAGAGCGCGTGGAAGAGCCTCAAGGAGAGGTTGAGAAAGCTCAGGCTTTTGCGACGATGATCGTGTGTGGCGGTATGTGGTTCTGGTATAATTCTTCGTCTTGGTGGACACTTGTAGTTTGCTGCACACGTCGAGCGGTCTTCTTTCTTCAAAACAAAATCACGCAGGATCATCTGTCGTCACTTTCTTGTCGTAATCTTCTTCCATCTTGTTTCTGGCTCGTATCGATGTTGAACGTGATCGTATTTTCTTGTCAAACTGTGAATCTTGCTGTGCTTGTGTATATAGTGTAATATCTTGTAGTCCCACTCTTCTTTCTTCTGTCTTCTTGGTTCTCTCTTGATGTCACTATCACAACAGTAAAGCTCGTGTAATAGAGATAATATCATTGCATTCGTTATTAAGCAGAGGAAGAGAAGGGAAAACAATATGATAGAGGTGTAGGAAATGCGAACCGCTTGTGTCTTGAAGCTTGAAGCTTGAGGTCTTGTCACACATCTTGCCAGGCGAATGTTTGACAATTTGTGGTACACCAGTCGTTTATCTTCGTTAGGCTGTCGGTCTTCGACGATTTGAACGTCACTGGCGTATCTTGAGGGTTCACGCACGCAAACGAGGCAGATTTAGGAAGCATCAATGAAAGATGGAGGATAGGGATGCGATATCGTTGGTACGGGCTCAAGGTCATGGATGTCGGGAAGACAGAGACTTTTGATGGCGAATGTTACTGGCTCTATGATGACCTGCCCTAAAGTGTCATAGCCACGTGTGCCGTACTGATGGCGCCCGCCCTTCCTGCCCTTGCTCACTGCGCCGAAGTGAGCTGCATAATGAACACGATGGATTAGGAAGAAGGGGACCGCAACGAAACACTTTCGAGACAAGGTAGATTTAGTTTCTGCAATCACGTTCCTGACATTCGTGTGCAAGGTATGCACAACAGAACTCCGAGGTACTCGTGTAGTAGTCCCGGATAACTAGTACTACAGTGTTGGTACACTTCCGCGGTGTTCGGCGCGCGTACTTTGCTAGGAAACTTCTCTGGAACTAGGGCCTGGATATACTTGCTGATAGTGATCGCGGAGCCTCCGCTGATGAAGCCAGTCTTGCTAGTACGTATATGTCTGTGTCCTTGGAACTTAACTGATAAGTGGGCATGCAGATCTTCTACATATGTGTCTCGGCCGACACGTTCCCGGTAATATATCTATAGGACGGGCCTTCCATGTTAGGGTAAGAAAGCTCTGCATATGTGGAAACCGAGACTAGTCAATACACATAGCTGCGCTCGGTAGAGCGTCCTAGGTTCCTAGGTCTCCATATACAACGCACTGGCATGCGCACTGCCTTTCAAATTGTATTACAGCTCCCATGACAGATATGCCAAACTTGTAGGTCCTTGATGACCCCACATCCCAGTGAGTCGAGCTGCCCCCTACTACGGTGTCCATCGATTTGCTCTGTACCGCCATACGACGCACCTTCGGGAAGAGCGACAATCAGGATCCTTCGCATGACGATGCTCGTACTTCCGGATATAATGAGTTGCCGCAAGATATGTATTCACATCGTTTCTGACGTGCCGTGGTTGTGGTATAGCACCTGTTCCTTTGATCCGCACATGACTGAGTTTGATTGCAGCGGTAATGCAAGTAGGGGGATTCACACATAACCGATCCATCTGCCGCGCTCGTATATGAGGCATCCGATGTGTTTCTCGCCACTCCTTCTGAGTTAGTGTATTCACTCCTTCCCTTCACCCAGCGAGCCACCTGACAGCTACACACTGGTTCTCCATCATGCAGTCCGAACCTCTTCCATTGATATGTGACCGTTGTTCCACGGAGGACCCGTATTTGAAGGTGAAGTCTTGCCATTGGAAGCGAGGAGCCCAGTGCTCAGAGGCACAAGCCACGCAGCGTAAAGGCGATTTAGCCATGTGCATAGGCTCCCGCTCCCAAGTTCGCCCATCAAAATCTTCCCGGTCAAGTTCAGAGTCGGTAGCATCTGCTCAGTACGACGGCCAACAGCCAGGCCAACATATTGTCTACAGCTCTGTCAAAGTGAGTGCTCCAATTCTTGATGAAGGACGATTTATTGAATCCCATTTGACAAGTTTCGGCCGGCTTGTCCGCGTGAGGACTCAGCCAGCTATACTCACAATGTGGCTGAGTCGGCAAAGGCTGCGGGTAAAGAAGAGGACCTACTTCCGTACTTCACGGTACCCACTTTTGATCAGACTAGAGCGCGTTTGTTCTTATGCTGCATTTATCAGCCCCATGTTCTCCCGTATCCATCCGATTGTGAGAGTCGCCCGTCAACCGACCTGTCTGCGTCGCTATCTGCAGAAGGATATAGTACACATTTTAGCTGTGGGTTAATGCTCAAGGTAAAGATATTGTTGAAGACGAAAATAAAGCTGATAGTGTCTCTTATAAGTCGCAACAAGAGACTCGAAGTCCCAGCAACAAGACGAGTTTGCGGAGTCGTGTCACCCACTGGTTCAAGAGGGTGCTGAGGCGGCTGTAATATTGTATCATCTGTTGAAGCTATGAGTATATGCGTAGAGATAGCATTGATGTGTACAGTCTTGGTAACAAGGGCCCAGCATCCAAGCAGACTCACCGATACGCAGGCGGTGGGAACATACTAATCTCTCGATCTTCACCAAATGCGGACGATCTGAGGTACAGATTCAATCACCGATCAATCGATCACGATCAGAATCAGTAAGCGACTTGAACTCTTGAAGCGCGCGTCTCGCTGCTGTCTTTGTTGCGCACGGCCCCATGTACTTTGTGAAGTTCGGGCAAACCATTGGCATTGAGGGCTTTGTCACTGATGATTCGATGTTCATAACAATGAACAAAGACTCACATGAGATATATATACGTACGTCCTCTCATCTTTTCTTAAAGCTGTTTCTACTCTACCGTCAATCCCCCTCTCATCCGAGTCGTCTATTCTGTCTTTCCACAGCTATCTTTCCGAATGTCGCATCCGCACGACGAAACCGTGTATTTTGACGTCGAGGAGCTGCAGGATTATGTACCGGTTACTACTGCTGCTCAAGGCATGCAACCGTCGCCTGTCACCTCGCCACTGAGAGCTCTCAAGAAGACGGAGAAGTCCCGTACTGGCGGGCAACCCGAGGGAGCGGCTGGGGCTGTACACGAGCGAGATAGCACCCCTGAACTGCCCTCCGAGATGAGAGACAAAGACAATGTGCAGCACGTCGTTGGTGCGAGCCGTGTTCAGAGCAAGAACCCCAAGACAGCCAACGTCCCCTCTTCCAATGAGGCCCCTACAACGCAGCAACCTGGGACCCGTCGCGACTCCCCCAAGTCTATCCAATCTCCACTGCCTAATATGAACCTCCGTATCGACATCCTCGACGATCAGCTCCACTTCACGCTCGGTAGCTTCGAGGTCACTGTGACTTCTACCGGTCAGCAGTCTCTGCACATCAAGGCTCCCAATGGAACTCCAATTCATGTAGTGAATGTAAACCAAGCACGTAGTAAGTCGTTGACCCTCTTTTTGCATTGTTTTGTACTGATGTGGATGTGTAGATGATAATGATCGTGCCAGTGCACATACTGGCAGGCGTCCGAGTCCGAATTCTTCTTCACCCCCCGCACGCAAAGAACCTACGCCGGAACCTACGCCTGGACCGATCGCTTCGGTCTTGATTATATTGGCCGTTATTTTTCTAGTGATAAAATTTGTTTTCTAATCACTTTTAACGAATCGTAACCGTGACCTCCTATGTGTTTGTCAATGTCCTTCTGCACTGTGGTATTGCGACGTCTATCTCTACTAC
>JAXQGX010000287.1:0-18519 GCA_037040455.1 Irpex sp. P115-07
GGGAAGGGGGGTGAGGCGTGGAGTTTTGTGGCGCCGAGTGAGAGTGGGTGGGTTGAGTGGGTGCAGGGGAAGATGAGTGGTAGCGGCGAAGGCGCGAGTAGTGGGAATGGTGAGGCAAGTGGGGGAGGAGGAGGAGGGGAGGGGATGAAGAAGAAGAGCGTGAGGCTGGAGCAAGTGGCTGTTGAGAGTGTGTTGGAGAAAGGATTCGGGGGAGGTGGACAAGGGAAGGGGAAGGGGAAGGAGACGGAGGATCGGGCGACGGAGGTGCAGCTGTCGTTTGAGCGGTGGGTGTTACGGGGGGATGAGGTGCGTCTCGCTCAACCAAACCTCATGCTAATCTTTTCCTCGTGCTGATGAGAGTTACTGCTCTATTTTCGTTGATGATGATGGCGCTGTAGAACGCATCACTCGCGCGCAAAGCCTTCCAATCACACGTACGCGCGTACGCCACGCACCCGGTCGAGGAGAAGGGCATGTTCCACGTGCGACACCTCCACCTCGGGCATCTCGCGAAGGCGTTCGCGTTGAGAGAGGCGCCGTCGTCTGTTTCTGGTGGTGGCGGGTCTAAGAACAAGCACAAAAACACCAGCAAGGGTCAGGGCCACAATCACACTAAGACCAAGAGCAACGATAAGACTGCGAAGAGCTCTACGGCGGTTACACCTGCCAGTGCAACAGGCGAACCACAACAACACAGACACCGCGACCGCGACGATCTAGACGAGCACGACGTGCAGGACGCGGAGAGGCGGATGGAGAAGGTGGTGCGCGCGCAGGGGCGGTTGACGAAGAAGGGCGGGAAGATGGTGAGCAGTGGGACGGAGGAGTTTCAGATTGCTGGGGGGTATGATTTGGAGAGGTTGGTTGGGAGTCGGTGATCGGTGTGGTTTGAGCCGTCCAATGAGTGTTTTTGTGTACTACGGTATGTGCTACTGCAGTAATATTGGCGTCGTGGTTTGTTGATGCTGTTCGATATATTAGGCGGCTATGTAGCGCATTTTCGATACAAGGTTCGAAATGGACGAGTGACCGATGACTGGTGAGTGAAGGGAAGCACAGTGGCCAATACATGGAAGCACTGCAAACGCCCACGACTGAACGCAAACCTGAACGTGTCCTGAAGCGGTGCACATCATGGCTCGTGCGCCCATCGATATGTCTATACTTATACTCAAAGGTACGGCCTTCAGGGCGGTATGTGCGCTGATAGTACGAGTCAGATCAGCGCGACGTTGTTATCGGCGGTGGTACTAGTAATTGAAGGAGTACCGCTTGAATCTAAGGTGGTACTGCATCGTGGGCCACAGTCGCCCATGAACGGCTTTAAGGTTCACTCAAGCTGCCAGTATAAAGTTATCGGGAAATCTGCAGCTAACTCACCTTCCGATCCCTCGTTCTCCACGCTTCAAGCTTCAAGTTCCTGACTTGCTCGTCTTGCTCGCCGCCCCGCCATACCCGAGATCTCACCTACCTTTGCAGGCAGAGATAGCGAGATATGTCGAGCACCATCGCTAGTACGGTGTCGGCTGTTACGACGACAGTGACTGCGTCCGTCACCAGTACGCCGAAGGCTGTCTGCTATAACAGGTGAGTGGTCCAGTTCTTCGACCTGCACTCGATCTAGTCTGCGCCACAAAATCACGAGAAACGATGTACTCACGCGACTTTATTCACAGATGGTTTCATCCACAGTCATGCGTGTGGAATAAGATAGAGATGGGATTCACCTTCGCCGCATTAGGGTGTTGTAAGTCACTCAGCACTTTATGATCGATGTTAGAGATCTAAATTGTGTTCGTCAGTGGCACTCTCAGGGATTCTATACCTGATAGTCGGGTGTGCAGAGTGTTTCGGGTCTGGCAAGAAAGACAAGAAAAAAGGTGATATGGAAAGAGGCGGGCAGGTTGAGGAAGATCTTGAGACTTCGAAACTTGAGATGGACGAAGATAGGTTGCGTCCATCGAGCGGATTTGACACACCGCGGAACTCGAATGTCTCGCAACAAGTCAGTACCCCTCGACGATCGCCTGCAAGTGAATTTTTACTTATCAATCATAATAGACTTTGGTGCCTCCCGTACGGCCCTCCTCAGACTATCCCAATCCATTCGACGATCCCAGCCCATACAACGAACACACATCATCGTACAACCCAGCGACGGTCTCGACTTCCTCAAGTTCTTACTCACCTGCATACCCGACGCCATCGTTCCCAGGAGCGAACGTCAGACCAACTCCTCCACAGTGGTCGGAGGAGCCGGAAGAGGTGACCGAGCAGCAGTATTTGATACCGAGGCCGGTGCAGGCTGCTGCTAAACCTGGGTTTAGGGAGTCGTACTAGTTTCTTCTGCTGTGTGGCCACTGTGTAATTTATTGGGACTTACGACCTTCTTGGTGAACTTTGTTGAGCTCTGGGCAAGTCTTTGGACATACGTACATCCTCTAGTACTAGTTTCGCCTTCCCGCGAATGTGGCGTAAGACAAGACACCTGGCGCCTAAATGACGAAGTGACCTTCCTGCTTACCACCATGTTCTAGAGAACCTTGTCTTGAGCCAAACGCTATTCTTATTCAAACAAGCACCAGAACCGCTTATTCATGAAGCTAAGACGTTGTTCTGAGAGCTAAAGTGCGTTTGATACGCTTATTCCTGTAGCAATTCATCCGGTGAGCTACGCCATTCTACTTGTTTTCTTTCCTCGACTCTAAAGCCCGCATCAACAGTTAGCTTGCGTGTGTGAGGCATAACGATTGATTACTGCTGTATAAGTTGGACTCTGGTAAAAAATGACTGGTATTCTCTGATCGAGAGAGTCGCTGCCAGTGGTAGTTATCCCGGAGGTACGTCACGCTGACGGCGTTGTTGGGACCGAATCGTTAGCTTGTTGGTCTTCGGCTCTGAACGTCCCTAGTACTTGTAAGCTTATAAAGTAACGGAGTTGCTGTAGTATGACCTTATAGAACGTCCGTCGAGAGGTTGTTCTGCATATCTCGGAATTACGGGCGATCATCCTTGTGAGTGTGGCGTTACCACTGGCGGCGATGGGGTCCCCTGACGAGTTGACAAGACATCTAGAAATATGTAAACCACCTTCAGGATCCCCCCCTCTCATGTTTGCGGTCTTCTGCGCTCGTATTTCGGTACGTACGCCACACCACCGTAGCTTCAGATCTCTCGTCATATCGAGCAACTTAACCCACCTGCGGCAATAGGGCCTAAGCTAGGATAATAAGTTAGTAGTATTACTCAGTCGTTCGTCTTACGCCTTACGATTTCTGACCACTTCTGTAGGATGCCAGCTCTTCCCTCCGAGTCAGTCACCAATGACGACCCCTCTGACATGTTCATGGTCTTCGGTACGTCTTCCCAGAACACAAACCTACGATTTTATCAATTTGCAGACCAGGAGCGATGTTGATTCTATGGATATGGCTATGGAGTATCATGGGGTCGTGGTCGGGAACCCGGAGCCGTGCAGCTGTGAGAGAGGCGGCGAGGAATCTTGGACGCAGAGACGCGGTGAGGGATCGTGAACGCAGAGAATACGAGATGCGGCTGTATCAGGAAAGGAGGGCTGATATAGTATAGAGGTGCGTGAATGTGGCGGTTCTGCTGGGCCCAGGCTGTGAACGACTGATCTTGTCTTTATTAAAACACCCTTTGCCTCAGGTTTCGAATAATTCGCTCGCCTCATTCCCTCCATTAGGGTACAATTACACAAGCGTTGCGTGTGTATACAGCTATACATGTTGTACGCAATCATTGCCAGGAAACTGAGCTAGTAGCAGTGCAAACAACCCTGTGTCTCACTCATCACGCAGGTGAGCCTGCATGGCTAGCGTGCACTCTGATACTCACCATCCTTGGTACATATCGTTTTACTGCAGAATCTCTTCAATAACGGCTGACGGACTTTCCAGGGCTATACACCATTGAGACAACTTTGTGCAGGTTTGTGTAATCGAGGCCCTTTTGTGCCGCCACATCCCTGCAAGAGAACTACCCTCAGTGTAGCAACTAACATAGCCCTGATGTTTTTGTCTTCACCCAGAGAACAAGGTCTACGTGCCTTACCGACCTGATAACAATAGGCCACAGCTCGCAGATCCATGGAAGCAGTGAGCCATAAAGCTACTGGTACGTACCGCCCGCAACTTGCAGAGGTTTTCCTAGTACACGCGCACTGTATCTATAGTAATGCGTCTACTAGGATGGCAGCTGTACTGGTCTGGCGCGTTGTTTCTCTACTATTGAAGTCTGCCAATCTTGTGCTATTCTGAGATGTAGCCGTAGAGCCGTTACAAGCAGCGCAGACAGTACATCTTTCTCTTTCGATATAAGTTCATCTGTGGCCACACCAGAATATGCCACGCTGCCTCCCATCTTCCTCCAGCCTCACCTCTTTTCAACTTCCCACAGGACTACCAAGTGTTCTGCCTCCGAGCCGTTCAACATGTCCAGTACTCTTGCTGATGCAACCCAATCGTTGACTCCAACCGCCACGACAATAGTAGTCGTTCCGAATTGCTACAACCAGTCAGTATTTCCAACTTCGCTCGGTAGAACTGACATACAATGGGCTTCATAGGTGGTTCCATTCCCATGCTTGCGTGCCTACCAAGATCGCAATGGCTGTCACTATCGCGCTCTGCATCCTGGGTAAGCAACCTCCATGTATCACAAGCATTGGGAACCTGCACTGACGTACAGATCACAGGCGTTCTCTTCTTCATACTCTTGATTGCCGTATGCTGGTACGACCAAAGATCGAGACGAAGGACGGGGATGGAAGACGACGCTGACGACTACTAACGAATACACACGTTTGGGCCATTGTATGTGCATCTATTTAGCCTGCTGCATGAGCTGAGCCGGAAGTCGTTCGTATGACTGGCTTCTTGTGCATCTATCAACGGTCTGGTGGCGGTCGCCTTTGTCCTCAGGCTGCAAGCTTCAAAGCTCCACCTAGGGTCATCATCACGACATGGACGTCTCTCTTCTATCCTCCGTTTCCATGGACATTTTCTCTCTGTAGTATTGCCATAGTGTGCCGCATGTCCTTCCTAGTCAATGCATTGGTATCTCGTCAATTAGCCCTATAGGTATCCATTACAGTGTCTCAGTGCATCTGCCTGAGCCGCGATTGGCCATGGCGGTACGCAATGCTGGGTTTAGGGAGTCGTACTAGTTTCTTCCGTTGTGTGGCTACTGTGTAACTTATCATAGATTCATGCGTACTTTACAGCCCATTGTCCTATTGGATTTGGTTGAGTTCTGAGCAAGCTTTGAAACATTCCGTGGGTTTGCCCGAATGTGGCGCAAAACGAGGAAGCTAGCGCCTAAATGACGAAGTAGCTTTGCCACTAACCACCATGTGCCAGAGAACCTTGTCTTCAGCCAAACGCTATTCTTACCCAGACAAGCAGTAAGAACTACTTCTTAAATGCAGAGATGTTTTCCTGCGAGCCGAGGTGCGTTTGGTACACCTACGCCTCAAATAATTTACACCGTGAGTTTCACCTTCTACTTGCTCTCTGTCCTCGACTCTAAGGCCCGCATCTACAGTGACATGTCACCATGGAGGCGTAGCGATAAGCTATTGCCATATATCTGGAATCTTGTATAAAATTCTAGTATTTACTAACCGAGAGAGTTGTTGCTGCCGGTGGTAGTTGTTCTAGCCGAGGTTCGTCACACTTATAGTGCTGTTGAGATCAGATCATTAGCTTGTCACTCTTCGGCTCTTCATGATGCTTGTGAGTTCATGAGACAACGGAGCTGCTGTATTATGACCTTGTAGAACGTCCATTGAAAGGTCTAACATATTATGGGCGATCATCCTTGTGAGTGTGGCGTTACCTCTAGCGGCGATGGAGTCTCCTGACGAGTTGACAAACCATATAGAAACATGTCAAGCACCTTCATGATATTCTCTCGTACGATCGCAATCTCCTGCTCTCGTATTCTCGGTACGCCACACTACCGCAACTCAGAGCTTTCCATCATATCGAACAATCCAACTTATCTGTGACAAGAGTGGCAATACTCTCACCGTGCTAAGACAATAAAGTTAGTGCTGTTTTTCCAGTCTGTCAGTGTACGCACCACGGACCGATCGCTGACCATTTCCGCAGGATTTCCGCTCTTCCCTTATTCCCATATCGTGGTTCAGACATGTTCGTGCTCTTCGATAGGATCCTCCAAAACTTGGATCTGCGATTTTATTAACTCTGAGGACAGCAGAGATATTATTTCTCCTCGTAGTTCAAGGGAAGTGCTACCCTTATTGTAGCAACTAACACAGCCCAGACGTTTTCGTCTTCACCCAGAGAACAAGGTTCACATGCCTTCCGACCTGATCACAATAGGCCACAGCTTGCAGATCCATGGAAGCAGTGAGGCATAAAGCTACTAGTGCGTGCCGCCCACCACCTGCAGAGGTTTTCCTGGTACACGCGCGCTGTATCGATAGCAATGCGTCTACTAGGATGGCAGCTGCACTGGTTTGGCGGGTTCAAGTTGTTTCTCTACAGTCAAGGTCTTCCAATGTTGTGCTATTCTGGGATGCAGCCTTAGAGTCGCTTCAAGCAGCCCAGAGTGTACGGTCCCCTGTGTCGTTAAAAGGGCATGTGTGGCCACAATGGAAACGTGGCACGCCACCTCCCATCTTCCTCCCGCCTCACCGATTCTCAACTCCCAACCGGACTGCCAAGCGTTCTGAATCGGAGCAGCTCGAAATGTCAAGTGCTCTTGCTGATGCAACCCAATCGTTGGCTCCCACCGCCACGACAGTGGTGGTCGTTCAGAATTGCTACAACGAGTCAGATTTTCGTGCTTAATCGATTGGACTACTACTGACCTGCGATGAGCTTCATAGGTGGTTTCACCCTCATGCTTGCGCACATACTAAGATCGCAACGGCTGTCACTATCACGCTCTGCATACTGGGCAAGCATTCCCATGTACTACAAGTATTATGAGTTTGCATTGACATATAGATCACAGCTGGTCTCTTCTTCATACTCTTGATCGCCCTATGCTGGTATGACCAAAGATCGAGACGAAGAACGGGGTTGGGAGCCGACGCTGAGCAATACGCAATCTTGAGTTATTGCATGTGCATGGATCTAGACTGCTGCATGAGCTGAGATGAAAGTCATTCATATGGCTGGCTTGTTATGGGTCAAGCGGTGATCTGGCGGCCGTCGCCTTTGTCCTTAAGCTGCAAGCTTCGCTTTTGATGATCGTCACGACATGGACTTTACTCCTTTCTTTCATTCTCCGTTTCCATGGACATCCCCTCTCTGTATTCCCATAGTGTACCGCATGTTCTTCTCAGTCAATGGATTGGTATTTTGCCAAGTAACCGTATATATAGGTATCTACTACGGTGTCTCAGCGCATCTGCCTGAGCCACGATTGGCCGTGGCTGCCATGGGATCAGCATAGCGTCTGTGCTACCGGTACCGCCTACCGCCCATGTGCCACTGGCATCAATGTCAAGTCAACGTCCCCCCTGAAGAGGCGATGCACAATAAAACTCGGTAGGCTGTAACAAGCTGTGTTCTTCGGCCTTTCTCTCCTTCTACTCTCTGCTTCTTATAGGTCAAGGTGGGTTGTCCTTCTTCGTCTCTTTCCCTCACCTGTCGACTCGCCAGGTGACGTTGACGCTGTACTCACCGGTGCCGCTGCTGCTCGGCAGATATCTAGCAGAGGACCAACAATCCACCATTCTAAAGCTTACGCGCATCGTCGGCATACGAACACAAGTGAGTCACGGTATAAAGGCTACATATCAGCTCGTAAACTCATTCCTCCAGACTACAGCGACTCGCGAGCATCGATTCTGCGTCTGATACCCATATCTCACTACAATATGACGGGTTACAAACCAATGATATTGAGCTCTCAATTGTGGCTCAGTGTCCTTGCTCTCTGCTTCTACGCTTCCGAGGTCTCTGCGAAAGTCCATACCCACTATCACGCCACAACTAGTAACAAGATATGCTTTGACAAGTGGGTATCGTTCAGTCCATGTTCACAGCCATGAGCTCATCTTTCGACCTCTACGTGCTTTAGAAACCACAAAGTAATCCCATGTCCGAAATCTAAGAAGAACTTGATCATTGGTCTCATCATAGCCGGCTCACGTACGTCCTCATTGCTCTCCCTCTCAAGCTTAAATGGTTCTGACCTTGTAAACTCTCGTAACCTGACAGTGATTGGAATATTCGTGCTTGGAGGGATCCTATACTGCTGCTGTTGCGCTGGAGAGGTTGCATGTGCAACATGTGCAGCATGCTGCTGTCTGTGCTGTGGTAAACGTAAGAAAACATCAGGAGGGCAGGTGTACCAAACCCTGCCCGAGCAAGGAAACAACGCTACTATCGTGAGTCTTCCTCCCCTGTCTCACTTTTCGTATATAGGTTCACCTCCCGGTTTCACCCGTTACACTTACGTCGTACTTACTACCTCTCAATGCACTCAGCCACAATCCAGCTACATCCCCAACACGATGTCCTACAACTACACCACTTCCTCTTCCGACGCCCCATACGACCCTCCTCGCCCGGGAGCCTCAGCCTTCTCAGGTCCTAGCCCATACGAGAAGTACGACACCAACACCGCCGTCTCACACGCAGTCCAAGGGCACGGGGAGGCCGCATCATATTACAACAACAGTTACAACAGCCTCCCGGAGTTGAAATACGATTATCGGGGTGGCGAGGGCGCATCATCAAAGGTGTCCCAAGCGGAGGTACCTGCGTATCAGCCGCCATCGTATCCACCGACGAATTCCCATTGAGTACTAGCACGGTAGGATCAGGGTCTAGGGGCCAGCGAGGTACAAGGTACCGGCCGGATTTATATCTTAGGAGCTGTTAGGAGTTAGATTGGGTTTTCGAGATACAGTAGGGTGGTACTGATACGGGGATTGATGGTAACTTATTGTGGCAATCGATCTCTTACTTTATCTTGGGCCCTTGAGCCTTTACCTCGAAATCTCGATAAACATTCGAGTCTTGAAGTCACGCAAAAGTCAGCCACAGAATGACGACCGTTCACACAGGATTTTCGAGAGCGAGACCGGGTGATGATGTGACCACGGCCGAATGAGTATGAATAATGCCCCGGATGTGTGGGGCGATGCTATGGTAAGACTACGAGTAATATGAAGGTAATGCTGGAATACAGTGATGATATGCGTGTGGGGAATAGCAGATGATAATGATGATGCGATGATGATGGCGATGATGAGAGCACAAATACACAATGATATGAATAATGATAAAGTGATGATGACGATGACGATGATGAATGCGAAGAGAAATGCGAGACGATGCGAGAGAGAGAGAGAGAAATGCGACGAGGAAAGCAAAGATAGATGTGAGATAAATGCGAAAGCGAGATGACGATGATAGCGAAAGAGATGCGAGACGAAAGCGAATATGATGATGCGAGTCATTATGAAGGTCGTTGCGAGTAGAAGACGAGAGCGAGAGCGAGAACGAAAGCGAATGAGAATGCGAAATAGCAGATGAGTGTATGATGATGCTGTAATGTAGTTGCGAGAGTTGGAACGAGAGCGAGAGCGAGACGAGATGAATGCGAGAGCGAAAGCGATGGAGTGCGAGAGCGAAAGCGATGGGGTACGAAAGCGATGAGGAAAGATGAAGATCCAAAATGAAGGAAACAAGAAAAGGGCCAACACTGCAGTGTGAGCCCACAGCCCGAGCGGCACTCACGACTACATTGTGGCCGGCTTGGGCGTCGGGGAGAAGGACCCGTCCTATAGGTCTTCCCCCCTATGTTTGCTGTGTCTGCTTTCTTCCATACCGCTATGATCGTCGAAGCGAAGGGTCCTCGTGGTGCTCTTGATTCCGACCGACACTTGGGGTACGAACAGCCCGTGTTCTGATGTTTAGCATACCCCCTCATCAACAATTTCTACCTGCGGATGTGCAGGCGCGTCGGAAAGGGGGGTATGTTCAGAATGGGTGCGCGTGTGTCGAAGACGGAGAGCTGATATGCGAGGGAGTCCTTGCGGAAACTGACCATAGTATGTGCTGTAGTCCAAGTGACGGGTGAGTAAGCTTTACAAAAGAACAGAAACAAGAGACGTACGTGATGGCGAAAGCAGACGAGCGTCACCGGTCCCCACGGGAGACGGTGTCGACGACAGGATGGAACCTGTCTCACGTGTCGTTCCTCTCTTCTTCTCCCTGCCTGATCTCCATCTACGCAACCATAGTCCATATAGCTTCGAGAAACCAACGCCCTCTTGAGTTCCGCGACACTTGGGGTACGAACAGCCCGTGTTCTGATATTTAGCATACCCCCTCATCAGCAATTTCTACCTGCGGATGTGCAGGCGCGCTGGAAAGGGGGGCATGTTCAGAATGGGTGCGCGTGTGTCATACGGATAGGGTAGGCTGGATCTTGCGGAAGCTGACCATGATCTGTACTGTAGTTCGAGTAACCGATGAGTAAACAGACGAAGAAACAGAAACAAGAGACGTACGTGATGGAGAGAGCAGACAGGCTAGCCGATCCTCCTACGCCGCCGTGGTCCATACGAATCCCGATCCACCGGCCCTTTTGAGTTCCGCGACACTTGGGGTACGAACAGCCCGTATTCTGATAACAGAATGGGTGCGCGTGTGTCATACGGATAGGGGTGGGGTGGACACATGGGTAATCCTTGCAAGCAAGCTGCGATCATACGGTCAGGCAAAGGGAGAAAGCAGATAGACAGGAGGACGTACGTGTATGGAGAGTAGGCAGTCGCGTCGAATCTTGTAGGAGGTAGCCTCGCTGCCATCCAACACGTGGGTCACGACCGAATACGACGTCCCTGGGGAGTACGTTCGGGTGGGCACCCATGTGTCGCCAGATGACGAAGCGGGACCGATCTGCGCGTGGAAGCTATGTCCACAACGGAGGCTGCGAGTGAAGATAACATTAGTATGTTAAAAGAAGCATAGAACCACGAAGACATACCTGTATGGAGAAGGCTAGAGGGCGTGACGAGCGTCGATGTTCGAATCCGAGAGTCGAAACATGAATGCGTGTACGAACGCGTAAGTCGACGTGATGGAGTAAGGCTGGAAAGCGATGGCGGAAGACTTGAAGACAAGCACCGTCGGCCGAGTCCTGGAGTCTATCTTACACGGCGAGCCGGCTGCACTCGAATGGGCTGCACGCGAATCGGCTGTGGTCGAATGGATTGTGCTCGAATGGATTGTGCTCGGATGGATTGTGCTCGAACGGATTGTGCCCGGACGGATTGTGCCCGGACGGATTGCGCTCGGATGGATTGCGCTCGAACCGGCTGCACTCGAACCGGCTGCACGCGAATTGGCTGAACACGAACTGGCTGCACTCGAACTGGCTGCACCCGAACTGGCTGCACTCGAGCTGGCTGTACTCGAGCTGGTTGTGGTACTGGGGCCTGCTCAGGCGTTTGTGGTTGCAACGGCTTGATCGGTGGGTTGGGGAGCTGGGGAGGTCGCGGGAAGTACTTGTCCCACAAGTCTCTCTTCTCCTCCTCCATTTCTTCATCCTCCTGATTCCACTGCGCCACGGCCCTTGCAACGCCCTTTACCGCGTAAGACCGCACCGGTGCCCTCTTTACACCCACCCGGCATTTGGGACAGTTATAATCCGGCTTCTTGATCTTGTCGTACTCCCTCCACAGCTGCTCTTCGACCTGCATCCGATGCTCTACCGTGTGCGGCTCGCTGAAGTATTTGAGGTAATGTTCAAGGGTGGCAGGATGAGGAGAGTATTCAGGATTAAGTTTCATATGTTCGCGAAGGCCAGAGTCGAACCAGTCTACGACACATTTCTTACAGAAGCTGTGTCCACATTCCAGTCTGGATAGGAGAGGTATGAACGGTGAGAGAAGTCAGAGAAGTATACGACGTGAAGAACATACAGGTAGGGAGAGGACATGCGGCAGCAGCAGATCTCGCAGGAGGTGCTGTCGTCGAGCTCGGATAACAGGGCCTAAACATTGTTAGCTTAGAGCGAGGTCGTGGGAGAACAACGCAGACGTACCTTAGCTTTAGCAAGCTCTGCTGCTACCTTGGCTGCTGCCTACGTTGGGGAACACGATTAGACAGCCATGACGGACGAATATACACGCGACATACCGCCTGTCTGATCCTCTCCTCCTCTTCGTTGCGAGCCTTTCTTACCCGCTCCTCTTCTTCAGCGCGAGCCCTTCTCATCCGTTCCTCCTCTTCTAGGCGAGCTCTTCTTACCCGTTCCTCTTCTTCCCAACGAGCCCTTGTCGCCCTCTCCTCTTCTTCCCAACGAGCCCTTGTCGCCCTCTCCTCTTCTTCTATACGAGCTCTTATTGCCCTCTCATGTTCTTCGATGCGAGCTCTTATCGCCCTCTCCTCTTCTTGAATACGAGCCTTCGCCAACTTCTCCTCTTCTTCTGCTATACGAGCCTTGAGCGCCATCTCCAAGCGAGCCCTTCTGATCATTTCGTTTGTACCACTACGAGGACGAAGCTTTTCCTCAGCCTCCTTGCGCGACTTCCTCGTATTTCTGATCGGTCCCGCACCCGGCGACGGAGGGCTCGCATCGTCGACTCGCGGGGGGTACGGTGCTGCGGAGGAAGGGGATGATTCCGCTCCGCTCTTGAGACCGACATTTTCCTACACGCGACGTCAGAAAAGAGCATTCATTCTCACGATATGTTACTCACGTTTTGTAAGGTAAAGAGCTGCAGCTTCAACTTTTCCAACACTCCGTGAGTTTGCGGGGACAGCTCCCCGGATGGTTCATTTTGGGATTGGTGTTGGTGCTTTGATTTGTGCTGCGATGTGTTGCTTGATTTGGACTCTGGCGATATCATCTCAACTGGCGGCTCGGCTGGTACTTCGACTGGTATCTCGACCGGTATTTCGACGGGTATTTCGACTAGCTCTTCAGGTGGCAGCAAGATTGCCATTTCGACTTCCATTTCTTCTGCGGCATCGTCTTCTATTTCGACTGGTATTTCGACGGGTATTTCGACGGGTATTTCGACGGGTATTTCGACTGGCGCTTCAATAGGCACGTCGGTTGTCACGTCGGTTGTCGTCTCGAATATCTCTTGGGGCCCTCGTCCGAAGATCGCTCTGGCTGTGGCTTCGAACATCTCCTGGAGTTTCCATTCGTATAACAGCGAAGTGGCGGTTTGGGAAGATGGTGGGGATGGTATTTGAGTTGTCGCTGACGAGCATGATGGTGCCGATGGGGTGTACGACGTGAGTGACGACGGACCCGAAGATGACGAATGCGATGCTTTGGTGGTTTGTGAAGACGATGATGGGGATGGGGATGTGCGCGAGGACGAGTTGGAGTAGGTTGCTGTGATGCGCTGCGGTGGCTTTTCGTCGTCGGACAAAATCTCCCAAACCTGGCGGTGGGGGGCGGTCGTCAACCCCAAAAGGGGAGCCTNGAGGCCTTCTTGATAGGTACGCCTTCATCGTCTGACGACAGCTCAATGACCTCAACATGCTTGTAATTTGGTGGGTGCTGTGGTGTTAATGGTTGCCGTGCGATGTGTTTGGACACGATTCGGCCTGACGTTGTTGTGCGCTGTACGGGCATCTTTGAAGATGACGACGAGAGCAGCGGCGACGACGACAACGATGGTGGAGGAGGTCGTGATGGTGGTGAGAGAAAGAAATTGGAAGTGGCCGACACTGGTCCGGGACAATGTGATGGCACCGACGCGTGAAGTTCAATTCCGAGCGCCCGTTGCCTTATAAGGGAAGTCGCGGGTTCGCCTCTTGCGCGATACTCATTGCTGCCTCCTCTTTGCACCGACGAGTTCCTACGAGCTCGCACTGTTTCGCAACTCAAAGCTCCTCATTGACTAGGAACGGTCAAAGGATGATGCGCCTCGGGCACCGCTTAGGCTCGATCGAGAAAACAAAAGTTAAACTTTGCTCAGGGGCCACCCAAGCGCCGGCTGCAATTATCTTGGATCTCGCCCTCATCATCAAATACAAGGCTCGATTACACTTGCTCGCTGTGGCCATGGATGGATGCATATTTGGATAGTATGTAAGCGTACGATATAAAAAGGAGTCAGTCTGGGAGGGATAAAGGGGGAGGGATTCGGGTTACAGGCATCACGGTGAGCCCTGCCTCAAACTTTTCTCCGTGGCCACATATAAATACCCCAATACACCTTTTGAACTCCTCCACAGCTCTTTCTACCCCATGCTGCAACGACCGTCGCCCGTTCCACACTCCCATCCAGAGCCCTCGCAGATGCAAGCAGAAGACGACGCCCCCGCCCCCAAGCCCCACCCGTCGTTCGACTCGCCCGAGGCCGACGTCGTACTCCAATCTCACGACGGCGTGCTCTTTCGCATCCATTCATACACCCTAAAGACGACCTCGGGATGGTTCAAGTCGATGTTCTCCCTTCCGCAGTCGGGAGGCGAGGCTTTGTCGTCGAACGCCACCTCGTCGCCGGCCATACTATACCTGGACGAGGACGCCGCCGTCCTGGAGGCGCTGCTGAGATGTATATGTGGCCTTCCCATACCCCCGCTAGACTCATACGATACCATCGAGCCCTTCCTATACGCCGCCGAGAAGTACGACATGCCAGGCCCCTTATCCATCGTACGCGCGCTCGTCATGACACCCACCATGCTCGAAGATCCCCTCCGCCTTTTCGTCATGGCATGCCGCTACGGCTGGTCAGACGTCGCTCAACTGGCCGCTACCAAGACACTCACCCTGAACATCTTCGATCCCTCCCTGCGCCCCACGCTCAAGAAGCTGACCACCCTGCCCCTCCTCAGCTTGATCGACTTGCACCGTGGTCGTCGGGACTCGTTGAACGTGAGCCTCAACGAAGCGCCATTTGTAGGTGATCATGGACCCTCGACGTGCTCACATTGTGGCTCGCCGGTAGACTACCACACGTGGCGTGAGCTCAGACATACGATCGTCATGGTGATGGACAAACGGCCGCTGGGCGATACGATATGTGAGGCGAACCTGTTGGAGTGGCCACAGGCGAGGAACTGTTGGGAGGCGAAGTGCCCCGCTTGTTCGCGCGTTCTGTACGACAAGAAGGAGACACTGATCGCCATCCGGAGCTGCATTGATCGATTACCGACGACGATAGAGTGAGTGGCAGCTCTAATGTTTCTGACTAGACATGTCTGACTTAGCGAGTTGTGGCAGTGAGCAGGCTCTCTCGCAGATAGCGTCGGCTTAGACGTTTCCTACATGACCATAGCTCATGCATGCATGGCCACATACCACAGCGTTCTTCATCTACTTTCAGGTTATTTATCGGTGTGTTATCTGTTACTATATACTCTAATCTCTATCGTCCCCTGGTAGTCTAGACCGCCGATCGTAGCTTTCATTCCACGATCACTACTAAAAGGCTAAACTTTCCCCACAAAATGATGCCCCAGATTTGTGCCTCAAACCCATGTGTCGCCCTGTTTTACGGTTTTACCGTGCCTTGTTTCACCTCCGACCATTCCCTCGATATTCCGTTCCCCGGCAACCGCGGCGAAGGTCAGCGACGGCGCCAATCGGCCGAATAAGCTGAGGAGCAAGTCGCTCCGCTCTGCGAGACTACCAAGTACAACGAAGAACAGCCTTCAACGTCATATCACCCCCGCACTGTGTTTAGACGCTATCATCGCTGATATGACAACACTGCCAAGCGATTTCCAGGTGAGTTCGGCATCGGAGGAGGTCAGATGCCAGACATATGCCGCAGCATCTTTTCTGGCCCACTGAACATATATAAGCATCGGAGCGGGTGCTATGGAGGTATTTCCCCGCATTTGACTGCACTTCTCTCTCTCTCTCGACTGCTTACTCACAAATCAACATGCCGACTGAGATTATAATTCCCAGACGTCACCGTCACAGGCGACATTCGTCTGTGGGTTATCGTGCGTTATCGGAACTTCATATTCATCCATAAGAACGTCTTACTCACCCTCTACTATCATCAATCTCTATGTAGGAACATCGTCTGCGTATCGTCACGGTGTCCCCGCTCAAACATACGTAACGGGACCAGCCACAGGCATGCAATACGCGACCAACGTCCCAGTTGCAACCACCACTTACATCGCACCTACCACAACACCATACGTCGCATCAGCCACACCCATGGTAGTCACAACTCCTCTCGTGCAGCCCCAGGCAGTCAACTACGCTCCAACACAAACCTTCCAGACAGTCCAACCAACAGCAGTCTCAGCTATAGCGACCCCAATGGTAACCACCAACGCCCTCCCGAGACCGATATCTGCTCCTCCTATAGCAGGAAGTGTATACGGAGACCCGAATGGGATGGGCGGGGTTGGGTATGCTGGTGGTGCTGCGTATGGGGATCCGTACGGGTATAATGGTGCTGGAACGTATTATGGTCACGGTGCGCGTCCGGGATACGACGTCGGATATGGATATGGTGGGGGTGGAGGGGGCGTGTATGATGGGAGATATCCCGGGCCAGAGGGAGGGTACGGATATCCTGGTGCAGGATCTGCATACGAGTATTATGGGGACCCTCATGATGGTGTGAGGGCGCCGTTCAACCAGCGCGTCGCCGGTGCGT
Source organism: Irpex sp. P115-07 (assembly GCA_037040455.1). Taxonomy (NCBI): domain Eukaryota; kingdom Fungi; phylum Basidiomycota; class Agaricomycetes; order Polyporales; family Irpicaceae; genus Irpex; species Irpex sp. P115-07. The sequence goes on from JAXQGX010000287.1 coordinate 16,610, forward strand.
GCTATCGTTACCTTAACTGCTAACATCGAACTTGAACTAATGGAGATAATCGGGTCGGCTGGTGATGGATGGTGGTTTCGCTTGGCTATTTTGTGTTAGGCTCGTTAGAACAGCTTGGTGGGTATCTCGTTGATAGCCCTGATATGGTGGCTAGAGGGTATGCGCGTCGTGTGAGTACTTGGTTGTTGTCAAGAAGTATCGTGCTGGATTGCTGACGGAGAGCAACTTGAACCTTTTGACTTTTTAGACTGGATACCCTGTGGTTCCCTCAACTGCACAGGATGCAGCAAGGAGAGGTATGGTCGGCTATGGAGGCGTACGCTACGTACCTGGCGTAGGGCCAACATACCTATAGCGATGATTCTTCTCCAATCCAACCTTCCTGCAGTCTTCTTTGACTATTATATCCCAACGTCGTACTGTAATATTATGATGTCTTTGCATTATCCGCTATGTATCCGAGTCCTTTCGCAAGTTTAACGTACTACTTTCCTTCTAATATTGTAGTTTTAGCGTAACATAGTCGACTTCAACAATGTTTTTGCACCGCCCGTGCCATCTGTCAATGCTTCGGAGAATCCCTTCGCCAGCCGGTATCAGGGGTCTGACACAGCTATCCAGAATCAGCGCTACGATAAGTATTTTGCTTTCTCCATAAACTTGTTTGTGCGGCAGGTATACGTATCGAACTCAATTTAGTGCGTGCTAAGACCTATAGCAAGTTGTTCAAAACATTTCCCGGACACTTATGTACAGTGAACGGCTTGGAGACTCTCGAAGGCACAGATTCCGAGTACTAGTCCGAGCTTCGGAGAATTCTGCCAGTAATGGCATAGCCTACCCCGGAGTCTGAAGTTTATTCGTAACTCTGAGGTGGCAATGTCATCCGACGTTGACTATCATTTGCTGTAGGTACCGCGGCCGCCGAGGAGTCGCGCTTTGTTTGGTACCGCTTGCCAAAGCCTTTGTGGCGGCCACGTGGAGAAGTCTCTGAAGCGGCAGACTTCGGATTGTCGCCCTTCGTGAACTGAGACTGTCATTCAATCTTATGGGTGTACTTCTACTGAGCTAGGATGCGCTTTAAGTAGCACGGTACAAGAAGTTAGGTTCGTAATTTTTATCGCTTCTGCATAAAGCTGACCAAAATCTGCTATAGCGACAAAAGAGTTAGCGATTTTCGCCAGCACATGTATAACACGACACCTATACGATGTTTAAAGCCATGCTCCCGGACGAGCGGTAGCCTGATAGCTGCATACACCTGCGAAGGCAGCGTGAACGAATGACGCAGATCGTGTTTGGTGTTAAGTAGTACACGTGGCGCCATGCGCTGTGACCACCGACGGAAGCAAAATTGTCGATCACTCCAGCAGTCGCGCCGAAGTTTCCTTATTCAAACCGTCGGTGGACGGATATGGAATACGCCGGTATGTCTATGATCTTTTGTGTATTTGTGACCGTTGCCGGTACCTTGCCGGCTTTGTCGCTTCCCAAAACCCACGCAGCCCGAGAGCCTTATCGTAGGTCTTTCCTGCGACCATGTATAAGCAGGGATCTGCGCACTCCAGAGAAGAATGCATCCTTGACACTCTTACCTTCCCCGCACATACGCTTCCCCTTGCGTGTTCTGTCCTTCGATTCCCGAATAACTCCGGTAGCAGCACTGGCAGTGCTCATTCAAGTTACTCAACGAGCTCGTGGTCTCAGAATCAAATTTCAATTCTCAAAGGCCCCAGTCTCTGAATAGTGCTCAAAGGCCTCACTCCGAATCATATTGCACGTCAAGATTGTCCGTTGGCCCTCTCAACTTCCTCTCAAAACCTGCCAGATATACCTCAGGGTCGACGGAAGCAAATCCGGTTTTGGGGGAGCGTCGGCCATTGCACACGCGGTGTAAATATTTCTCGAAT
>JAXQGX010000288.1:0-16459 GCA_037040455.1 Irpex sp. P115-07
AAATCACTCTTCACCAACCGTTCCGCCCACAACCCACCCCACCACTCCCTCTCCTCCTTCCCCGCATAGCACCAACAACTCGCCGTACAACTCACCTTCCCACCTCCCACATCGAACCCTGCCTCTCTCGCCCACTTCAACAGCCGCCGTCCAGCATTAGGCTCGCCCCCGTTCGCCCGTGCCACCGCGTCGTACGTCTCAGCCCAAGCAGTCATCCCAGCGCTCTCTGGGTACCAGATCATACCAGCATAGTCCGTCTCCCGCACAGCGACTACCCCGCCCGGCTTCGTCACCCGCCGCATCTCTTGAAGCGCCTTCACGGGGTCCGTAACGTGCTGCAACACCTGATGCGCATGTGCGTCGCCTGCCGTGAAGCTGACGTTGTCCTTGACTCCTCGCGAATGGGCGTACGATTCGGCTTGTTTGATGATGTCGGAGGAGGCGTCGAGCCCGGTGACGTGCCCCTGTGGGACGAGCAGCGCGAAGTCGGCTGTGATCGTCCCTGGACCGCATCCGATGTCGAGGACGGCGGCGCTGGGGTTTGAGGTGAGGTGTGGGAGGAGGTAGGCCGCGGAGTTTTGGGCTGTTCGCCAGGTGTGTGAGCGTAGGACCGCGGGGGCGTGTCCGTGGGTGTAAACTGCGGGCTTGGTGGCCATGGTGGTAGGTGCTGGTGCTCGTTTCTAAAGGGGGTCAACGCGTGAGGTGCACATATATATAGTGCCAGTACGAAGTGAGTACTAGTGAGTCACTAGCCACTGCTGGCAGCGATGTCATCTAATCTCCCTTGATTGGGCGTTTGTTTGATCAATCTCGCGCCGCGTACATGGGGGACGTTTGTAAGTATCAATCACGAGCAGCGACGCTTTGCACAAGCACAAATATGCGGGCATTCAGCGAAGATTCAGAGTGAGAGGAGGTCAGAGGGATGTATATTATAGCACCGAGATCAATGCATTCAAACGTTCAATCAAACAACAAATAACACGCCCTGAATCAGTAGCAAACGTTAACCCGCTTGCCCTCGAATCGCTCCCAACCAGGCACAGCCTCCTCCACCATAAAATGAGCCACATCCTTCCTCGAAACAGTATACCCATTATGCTTCCCCAGCTCCTCATCCGTCCCAAACTTATACGCAACCTTCCTCGGCTTATGCGGCTTCTTCAAGCTCTTCGCCTCGTACTTATCCGCGAGACACTCCCCGTCCGTCAACAGCGCAGGCCTAATAACCACAACATGCTTCAACGCGCCTTCTCCCGGCGTACCCTCCTGTGCAGCCCATCCCCTGCCTAGGATATCGTCCTCAGGCTCGGGATCTGACCATTGGTCGCCGACGCAGTGAGAGAGCACGCGCTCCATGCCGAGTTTGTCTTTGTGCGGGCATGCGAGGAACCAGGAGTAGAATGGTTTCCAGGGGAGGGGCAGGTTGTTGTGGGATTCGCGGGTTACTCCTGTGGAGGTGACGACTAGTAGTTTGACGGTGTCGCGAAGAGATTGAGGGGTGGTGCGGATGAGGTTGAGGAGAGAGCGGGTGCAGAGATCTGGTGGGCTGATGATGGCTCCTTTCAAGGTAATAGTGGGGGTACCGCCTGTAGCATGGGAAAGTATTATTAGTGAATCAAGGTTATACAAAGAGTTGCGATGTGTACGAACCGAGAGTGAAGACTGCGAGGTCGACTTGAGAAGTAGGTGAAGCTGCTTGTGCAGCTGCCCAGCCACGAGCGACGTCGTCCGAGCTCAGTGCGTCGCCTTGAATGAGTATTGCCTTTCCAGCTTGGATATAGCCTTGCAGTTCGGCGTCGTCTTTGAAGGCGTTCTGAGAGCGAAGTAGGAAAGTGACAGTTGCACCTTTGCCTGTAAGTATAATGTGGTTAGACTGTAGAACTTGTAGGAGGGATGGAGATCAACGTACGGAGAAGCCTCAATGAAGCAAAGTACCCGATGTTGCGAGAAGCACCGACAGCGAAGACGTTGAGGTTCGACATGTTAGAAGGCTAGTCACGGGTTATGGAACTGTGTAGTGTAGCGAGATGTGGGAGATGGTGAAGTAGGTTGATGTCGATTTGAAGTCGCCAACATCACCCTTATATACATCCCAAGCCCATTTCCGCAGACATGAGCAAGTATGTTAACGACCACCTACATCATAACGTGCCCACTGCCTGCTGCAATAGAGAGAAGCTCGAGTGTACCATCCGAGCGTTTGACTATTCATGTTAGTGTAAAGGCGCTCGCAGCTTACTACGTCGTGATGACAGCAGGCTGCGGGCGTCGTTGATTGGCTACGAGCCTACGACTGCGTCGCACGAAGCTGTGCTGTTTTCGACTTCATGAGTTTGCAACGCATCTAATGACGAAAGATAGATTGAGTAGATGGATATATACTGCATGATGGGACTGACATCAGCACCTACGAGGAAATACGAAGTACACACTCACAGCGATCCCCTCGCACTCACCTGCAGACCTTTTTGATTGGCTACGGCTGCATATGAACCTGTGCTGTGTTCCACTTCACGAGTTTGCTATGCATCCCATGACGAAAGACAGAATGAGTAGATGGATATATTCTGCGCGATGGGTGTTACATCAGCACTAGTGAGAGCGTACCAAGTACATACTCACTGTAATAAGAATACGAGCCGCAGGTCGGACCTGTGGTTAGACTACTTATTACAGTAAGTCGTTGGCACAGCGACTCGATTCACTCCTGGCTCCCATTACATCACTACCCCGCCAAACCGAGAAGACTCGAAATGTCTCTTACGACGTCGACTACTTCACCTACGCACTCTCCTCGGTCTCTTTGTATAAAGTCGTGGTAGCAGGCGTGTACGCGTTCATGGATGAAAGGTGTGGGCGGACGGAGGTGGGGTGGTGCTGGTGGGAAGGATGCCAAAGTCGAGTTGGGCACAGAGTTGAGGGAGTCTGTGGTATTCTGATAGCGTAGATGAGGTATCCAGAGCGATGACCATTGGTTGGTAAGTCTTGGAGGCGGAGTACGGGAGACAGTGACGTACCTTCTCGTCCTTGCCGATACTTTGCAGTGCGTACCGTATCATTTGCCAAAACGTCAACCAACTGTTTGGAAGTGGAGGTACCAAAGGCAAATCGTTAGAACACAACACCAACGAGGAGGATAAAACAAGACGTACTTCCACCCTGCATCGTGCCTTACGACGTCTTGCACGATCTTCGTAAACTCTTCCTGCCAGCTCGCCTGTCCCTCCTCAACCGTCACGTCCTCCTTGTCTCTCCCCCTTGCCTTATCGGTATTGAAGAGCATCTCTCTCACATCCTCCAATGCCTCTTCGACTTCCTCGACTTTATCACACATCAAGGCGTATAACGTCGGGAGGTTGACGGCGTTGGACCAGTTGTGATTTATGGATATGCAGGGTGTGAGGTTTTCTACCTGGGGGTAAAGAGTTCATGAGTGTTCGAGTAGGTAGTAGAGTGTGTACTTACATACCTGATGGTACCATCCGCTTGGTCTAGTAACGACGGATGACGAAAGGTAGTTCATTATCGTCACCAATGCTTCAATATCTCACGCGGAAGAATATGGAAAGATAGAGATAGGACGCATAGGACTCACACGAAGATTGTTTCTCCCACCTCCTGCTCGACGACGATCGGCCTCGCCTTCCCAAACTCCGGAAATTCGCTCTCATCTACGTCCCGTACGTCCTGCACGCACACTCTCCTCCTATTCTTCATGAACAAATACGGCGTTTGCTCAGGCGGGAAAAGCCACCATCGTTTTCGTCCTACTACGTTGGTTGACCATGAGTACGAACCGTAGACGTCCCGATGGAGAGGTGTGTAGGCACCCGAGGAACCCGAGAGATAGACGAAGCGGAAGTCGTCAGAGGTGTGGGCGGTGTAGAACGCGTTCATCCAGTCGTCTGCAAATATGGATGGGGTAGTGTAGAATGGTGAAGTTGACTTCGACTCGGAGGACTCGACGACACGAGCGAGGTGCCAGTCTTTGACATAAAGGTGTTCACCGCGACCCTGTGTCCACAAGTCGACGACGTGCCTGAGAGTGTCCGGTTCACATTCGAGGTTCCCAAACGCGTCGCGTTTGCTGCAATCTGCTACAGAGACGGTGTGGTCGCCGTAATGGTCCACAAGACACGTCCAGTTGATTTCGGGAGAGGAGGAGGATGTCCATAGGTCGAATGCGGGCCAGGATTTGACCAGGTCTTTAGTGAATATGGCCGGTCGGTTTGGGAGGAGGTAGTCGTTGTAGAACTCCTCGTATGTTATGTGTCCACTCACCCGTATGTGGTTCTGTATGTTGTCGTCCGAACCCATCATGTTCAGACCGAGCAGTTCAGAGTATGATCTATGGGCGTTTAGCGTTTAAAACCACTCTTCGTTCGTGGCTCCTCAGAGCTTTACTTACGCATGACTTTATCTACACCTATACGAGCGATAGTCAATGCAAGGTAGAAAGATGACTTCGATGCATTACAAATATTTGGTTGTACAATAATAACAATAATACAAAAGATAAATGTCTGTTGGTCTTTACGATGCGTGAGAGATGATGATATGTGCAAGCCAACATGAATATGCGTGATAATTTCGTTAGAAGGGACGTGACAATCCACAATCAAGGGTGTGAGTATGTTCCGATTAGAACGTGAGCAAGGAGGCCCGCTCCTCCTTCACCGCAAACAGGATAACGAATCGACAATCGTCGCTCTTCTTCTTGAGCACCGCGTCCCGCACTTGGTTGACATACACAGACTGTTGAGCGGGCAGGGACGCCAATAACGGCTTCAACGCAGCTTCGTCGTGAATCCAGCTCGAGTTCTTCGACATCTCCTCGAAGACGGCGATCGGCACGTCCACGCCAATGATTGGAATTCCCGATTGACCGACGGCATTTTTCAGAGAGTCCTGGAACTCGATGGCTACATTATCATATGAGAAACCCCGTCTAAAAAACTCTGTGTGAGGTACAGTACCTCTGTCCATGAGTATCTGCTTTGTCTGTCTTCGCTGCTTCTTGGTCTCCTGGGGGAGGATGAGCTGCACGTTTGAGTCGGCGTTATCCTTCGCAGAGGAGGAGGTTTGCAAAGTCTCCGTCACCCATGGCGCGCCAGAGATTGAAGCGTCGATACGCTTCTGTTCGGCGATTTGTTGTGACAAAAATGGAACGAGTTCGTGACGAGACACTGGGGATACAACAGTCAAACAGGGAACCTAGTCACAGAAGTATAGTGCACTTACTCGCGTACTCGGTGCTTTTCAGGACACTCTTGACTTTGAACGCCGGCTGATCTCGCCGGTAGAGGCGGGCACGAGGATAGACAATGAACCTGACAAAACCTGTTCAGCGCAATAGCAAGACCAACGAGCCAAAAATACTCACAATATACCCTCTCTCGAACACTGATCGACAACATTCTCGCCTTCTGCACCACCAGACTCATACATCATGTCCGCGCTGATACCATTCCGCCACAAAAACGCAGACACCTCCAAGCGTTCGAGCAGCGTGCCATCGAGGTCAGACGGGTGAGCAGCAATGTAGACGTCACAACGACGAGGACTCCAGTAACCGTATGAGCGGCCGGTACGCAGCGACTCTTTCATTGACGAGCTTTGGAAAGAGGCTAAGGCTACGGCGATTTTCTCGAGTGAGATTTGGACGCCAACGGCGGCGATCCCATCTGACCTTGACTTGACCGGTGAGAATGCGTTGATATAATTCTCGTACCTATCATTCCATATAAGAGAACTCGTTCTGACACGAATGGAAATCGGAACCTCACCGGCCGCCAGACGCAAGAACATCCCATCTTTTTAAATTCGCGGATTGCCCTTTCACGACCTCAAAGCAGATGCCGTCGAAGATAACTTGCTTGTTCCTGAGCATGAAAAGTGGCTTGAACACGATAGGTCGCGTGACACCGATGGCGACTGCGAACTGCACGGTGGCTCGGATTTCACGCAGCGGCTCACTGATAGCGCTAAGGAACGATGGCGATATTTTGTCCAAGCGGGCGCAGATGGCGTCGATATCAGTTCCTGGTCGACCTGTGAGCTACAGTACACATCAGAAGACATTGAACACACACCTCCTTCGAATAGGACTTCTAGGAGATCCGCGGCATTTCGACTCAGCGCTTTGTCAAGGAGGAGCTGGCGTCGTTGCGAGTTCGACGCATTTGATTGAAGAATCTTGAGTACTTCCGTGTAAGACGGCAGAGAGAGATGTTCAAACAACGCAGTGCGTACTAGAAACAAATATTTATCAGTGAACTCTCCCATATTGGATATGGGTAACTCACTCTGTGTATGAGAAAGTTGGATCTCGTACTTGTCCAAGTTGGCAAAGCTGTTCATGCAGTCGGAGATAATCGAGATAGATTCAGCCGCAGAGGCACATGGGCCTGAGACTGTGTCTTGAGTGATGATGTCGAAAATTGCAGTCTTGTATGATCTCGGATGTCCTGCTACGGGGCTGAGGGAAGTTCCAGTCAGATAGACCTGGACAGTACATATTTTGCAGCAGCTTACTCTGGCTTGTATACATCACTAACGTGGTACCTCTTGATCCTCCGTATGCCAACACGAGCAGCAACGCGAGCGAATGGAGCAAACGCATTATCCGGTAACGACACAGGCTTGCCGTTACGGTCAAGGAAGGCGGCGCGAGTCTGTGTGTCGTCCTTGTCGACGACAGGCAAGAGCAGCGGTGGCTCCATGTCTACTGCGCCGTGAAGACGGAAGATTTGTACCATCCGATCATGCACGATTCCGTTCAAAGTAGCGTGCTCAGGAATCTCGCCGCTGTCGTAGAGGAAGGTGTGACCGGGTTCAGGCTCTTGCTTGAAAAGGGCTGCCAGTACTGTCTGACGATATGGCGAATCCGACTTGACTGCAGGTTATTTCGTATTAAGAGCGATCATAAATGAGAGAGAGGTATGAACTCACCAATCATCGCGAGCGTGTTCTTAAAGTGCTCATCTTCGACCTTAGGCGGCATAAGAGGACTTTCCGACAGTTCCATCGCCGTGGGCCGTCTCGCGGGGTCGTGCTGAAGCAACCAGGTAATAACTGTTACACTTTCAGTACACAGTCATTTAAACAGGAAAAATGCACATACTCTGCCGTTGTCGCGTCCGGTGCTTATCCCAATCGGAGGGAAACTCGATCTCCGGCTGCCTGAGCTTCTCCAGGACGACAATGCGCTCCTGTGCAGTGCCAAACTGGTAGTTCATCTCGAAGAATACAATCTGCACACCATCGTAAGCAGCGATCGCAAAAAATAAAGACTGTATCAATACAACTACGCACCCCAAGACTGTACATGTCAGCTTTCGTCTGGTCCGATCGGGTACCTGGCGGGTGCGATGGCGTCTTTCTGATCTCTGGAGCGATGTACAACGTCGTGCCAACCTCTATCATGGAGCTGTCAGCTGCATACAATGGTAAGCGCGGTGAAATGACGACGTACCTAGCGTGAGATCTTCAGAGAGGAAGTTGGGATGTGGGGCGTCCAAGGGCTCGACGACATCGAGGTTGAACGTGGCAAGACCGAAGTCACCGACTAGACGGTGATATGAGCATCGACTAGACAAAGTTAAACTAATGGCAACTTACTCTTGCAATCCCCATGGGCATCTGTAACGCGATACCGTTAGCACAAATATTGTAAGAAGTTGCCATATGATATACCCACCAATGAAGATATTGTTCAGCTTGATATCGCGATGGAGCTAGCAGAAGTCATGAATGAATAAGTTGAATGAGTAAGCTCTAGGAGATAGAACCCACAATGTTCAGGCTGGCCATATGTACCAACGCGTCCACAAGCTGTCGGAACAGTCTCCAGGCTTCCTCCTCAGGTAACCCCTGCTCGTCATTCACAAGCTCCTTCAACGTCTGCCTCTCCACATATTCCTAAAACCCCATACACATATCAGTCATACAAGCCAATGGCAGTATGGAATAAAAACTGACCATTTGGATGAATAACGTCTTGGTCAGCTTCGGCGGCGCAGTGATATCTACCATCGGATGTTGCTCGTTCCCCAACCCCACACCCAACCCCCGTCCCTGACCTGGCCCCTTCCTCCTAATCGTCATCGCCGCAGTCCTAGCCCTCAAACCGCCCACCTGGCCCCCGCTACTCTGCTCACTCCCAGCCGTATCGCTCCCCGCCACATCGCTCCCATCCCCGCTCCCACTCCCACTCCCGCTGCCACTCCCACTATTGTCGCTATCACTCCCATTATCGCTAGTCTCGCTGTTCGTGAAATGTATACTCGGAAAACTGTGTCCGTTCGACGGACTCTGCACCCCGCTCCAATCAATCGCGAGCATCTGCTCCTGGTCGAACTCGCTCCCTCCCCTCCCGCCTCCTCCTCCAAACGAGTACGTCTCCGTCGTCGATAACGACAGCTCGCCCGTCCCCGTACCAGCAGACGACCCCACCGCCGAGCTCATCCCAGACTCCAGATCCCCACTGCTACTATACTCGATCCACGTCGTGTAATACCGCACGATATTCCGGTGGTTCAGCCTACTTAACGTCGACACCTCCCGGAAGAGCTTCTCCTCGCTTTGTCCCGGTCGCAGTCTGATCCGCTTCACGGCGTAGATCCGCTTGTCGAGTTTGTTTCGCGCTTTCACGACAGACCCGAATGCGCCTTTACCTACGAACTCGAGTTCTTGCCAGTCTTCCTTCCACCGACTCGCGTGTCGTGCGACGGGAGGTCGGTAGAGCATGTAGTCCGTCGGAGGGGAGCCGCTGATGTTACTCGGGATGGGTGTATTAGGTGTGTAGCCTGGATGAACATAGGTATTAATAAAGCAGCGGTGTAGAATGGTGTGATGATGAGGACGTACCGTTGATAGGTATTGCAGGCGTCTTGATCGACTCGTGGATGTGTATACCCGCAAGGCTCACCATCAACGATCCCGCCGACAGCCCTTTCTTGACTGGAGCAACCATATTCATAACATGCTGCTGCATCCCATGCGATATCGTCGCTAATATCACACATTCACGCCCAATAAGCAACAACGCGAGAGACCAAGATCATTCAGAAGAGGAAGAAAACTCACAGCACCTCAAAGCCTCACCCACACTCTCAAACCTCTCCATAACATCCACCCCCATCAACATCTGCAACAGCACAATCCCCACCGCATGCACATCCCTACTCCTCGTATACACAAGCGACGAGTCCAACGCATCTTTGGGCATCCACCCGTCCGGCCTAGGCGAGTCCGGCACGAACGAGTGCGGGGAGAACGGCTCGGAGCGGTTCATGTCTAGGAGCTGGACGTAGTAGGTTGTGTGGAGGAGTTTTACACGCTTTGAGGTGGACGTAGATGGGGTGGTGGTGGTGGTGGAGGAAGAGGGAGAGGAGGGGACGAGACCGATGGAGTGGGGCTCGATGCCGCGGTGGATGAGGCCTGCTGTGTGTATCGCGTTGAGCGCGGATAGGACTTGTGTTATGTACTCCTATCGACGTATCCTATCGTCAGAGTCCGTCCAAAGTGTATGATACGTATATGGACCCACCGTAGCCCGCGCCTCTTTAAGCGAATCACAATCCTCCAGCACATCCTTCAACGTCACACTGGGTCTGCGCTCATGCAATATAACCAATCTCGACGTCGGACTCCCACCCGAGCTCGCTAACACAAGTTTGACAGCGAGTACGGCGAGCAAGTTCGAGTGCCGCAGCCGGGTGAGCTGTCGGCAGTCCGTCTCGAGTTGCTTGAGTTTCTTTCGCGCGTGTGCGGTGGAGTAGTATTTGGACTCGAAGGATACGGTGAATAGTTCTAGAGGGAGGGAAGGCGTTTCGTGAGGTTCGTTGACGTGTCCGGTACAAAGGATTGGCTCGGCCTGGTAAGTTGTGCCCAACGTTTCTATTATCCACCGACAATGTGCGTTAACAATGCGACAATAGCAGCACACACACACGATGGACGTACCTTTCTCTGGGTGAAAAAGATGCACCTTCCGGAACCGCACACCCTGCCACTCAACCTCCTCTCCAAACGCCTCCACCATCTGCCTCGGAACCCCCTCCCCACCATCCTGAGCGTCCTCCCCACCCTGCTCCTGCATGCCGTCGTCCGTATCAGCAGCAACATCGTTCGCCGCGACCTCCGTGGCGTCCGACATCGCCCTTCTCCGAGCCTGGTGCAACCGCTCCGCGTTCATGCGGATCTGCTCTTCGATCGCATGTTCGCGTTCGCGCTGCCGCTCGTGTGCCTTCTCCGCCTCCGCCTCTTCTCGCTGCTTGCGTGCCTGTTCTTCTTCGTGCGCGCGTCTGGCCATCTGTGCGGCTAGCGATCCGATGGGCTCTTTCAGCGGGTGGACGTTGGCTGCGAGCCATGCTTGTGCTGCGTCGACGGCCTGTGGAGCGAGAGGGGTAGTGGTAGTGGTGGTGAATTATGGAGCGGGGGAGAAGACAAGACGACTCACCTCGAAGACCATTTCTGTGTCCTTTAGCGTCAGTACGTGTTCTTGGATAGCCTGAGAGATTTCCGTGAGCTGTCGAGGCTTTAGCCCGGACGTAGGTGGTTGTATAGTGAAGATCGGCGCGGCCAGTTTCGGATAGGTCTTTGGAAGTCTGATAGAGGGGCAGGTTACGGAAGTATGAATGAATGAATGTGAGAGTATGGAAGAAAAGGGGGCCACGCACTTGACATGCAAACTGAAGAATGTGGTGTCCGCGTGTGCTTGGTCGGGATGTCGAACGCGGATGATGAATTCGGGCAGACGAGGTGCGCCCTGTGCGTGCCACATATCGTCACTACCTTCCCAGTACTCTAACAGAACATATATACACACCTTCCAAGCCCTAGGGGGCTCAGATTCGATAAAGTCATTACCGTAGATGCTCTTGAGCGCGTATATTTCTGTCTGTTGTCGATCGAGTTCAGAGTCCATGGCGAGTTGGAATATGAAAGCTTAAGAGGGGAGGCACCACGAGCGGGGCCTCGGCAGCTTAAGCAGACGTCGACATTGCGCCCTTTGTCGTAAATGGTTTGTCGTTGAAGAGGTGGAGGTGGAAAGAGACAAGCGACGACTGAACGTGGCCGCAGGATGCAATGTCCCACGTGGGGTAGGCGCCCATAGATCCAGGGTTCATTCCTTTATCGGGCAGTTAACGGGCCTCGCAGATGATTGGTCGTGAATCTGGCGAATCTTTGCAGCAGTGTATATAGCTAGGATATATTTACGATAATAGAGAGCCGTACAGGCTGCTGACTCAAATGTCGATAACACAAGTGCGTGCGCAAACCACACCCAACGATCACAACCCCATCTAATCTCACGAGCGTCTCAGATCACAACCCACAGCCCAACGATGGAAGTATACCACTACCACCAATTCCCCCCTCACCTCCGCACAGTCCACATCGCGCTCTACTCCAACGTCCAAAATGCCGCAGAACTAAGAACGCGGCTGGTACATGCAGCGGGGATGACGGGCCCGGAGGGTGAGAGGGAGAGGGATGCGGTTAATTTTGCGTTTGTTGATGCGAGACTTGTGAGTTGCTGGAGACTTGGATGATATTGATACGATAGTGGTGGGACTGATGACTGTGGTAGATTGCGAGCGTGCAGCATTTGAAGACTGCGGTGTATCATGCTGCGTTGGCTGCGACGCAGGGCGCGTTGAAGACCAAGTACGTCCACTCTGAGATTATATGGACTTTGAACCCTACGAACAACGTGAGTCTCCCTATCTCTCGTATGCTATCCTTACATTGATTGCATTCAATGTTAGATCACAGAAGCTTTGAGACGATACGGCGTATCCGCAACTACCAAATCCCTCTTCGTCGTGCGTGTAGACCAGGAGATCGATAATCAGACACTCGTCGAGCAGCTCTCGAATGTTGTGCAAGGGGATCTTGTACCTCTTACTCATCTGGAGGGTATAACGGACTGGGATACCATCAAGAAGGTCTGCATGCTCCCTACCACTTAGTAGAGAATGATGTTGACTGACTGGAGTGTGGTTTGGTAGCATTATAAGCTGAACACTGAGCCTGCTGTACGGAACGCAGGGGGAGACAGGACAGTTGAGCATAGGAAGATAGATAGAATTGTAACGAGCTCTGTGGCGACGAAGCTGGTTGCCGCGTAACTGTATTTTAAGTGTCGAGGAAACGATGACCGTGGTGCGTCTCTATATGTTTTTGATCATGAATTTGTATTCTGACTTTGCTAGCGATATGTTGATATTGTTTGCAGGTGTGCATCACGCAACCTCAATGCGATCCACACCGTGGCCCCCTTCACTCTCAACCAAATTACTCGCGCGAAACTCCACCTACCAAGCACATATAACGCCCGACATGGGGATCGCTTTGTTGCAGGTAGCGATGAGCGTAGATATTCAGGAGAGGTTTGATAATGTTTCTGAGGTGTTGAATTTGCCCAGTTCCCTCTCTCTCCGCTTGTCGCAGTCGGTGAGCGGCCTCCTGTCACTTACGATGCAATGTACTATGGTCATGACTTTACGCCCCAGCTAAAACTTCCGATCAGCCCACTGAACGTTCAATACTACGTACTTACGCAGAAGTGCAGCTCGAGTGGGCTTTCGAGCTATACGGGCCGCGGCGAAATAACCATGAGTCATTGAAACAGACGAACACGCACTATTTTTATTGGTGTAAACTTAAGATCTTGACCCTAAACGACCGTTCAATGGTCTAAATCACGGTCTTAACATGGCCGCCAAGTTGAACGGAGGCAGTATCGAGCCATACGGCGGGCGTGAGAGATGATCTAGCGGTAGGGGTGGGAGGAGTGTGTAATAGACATGACACCCACACGCGGCTGTGGCCCGCAGATGTACAGTCCAATGACTATCTGATTACTGAAGAGGAAGGGTGTTAGCAGCCGCCATCGTTCTGTCACGGTTAGTTCTCTGCACCCACCCACGCACGATGTAAGTAGCGTGCATGAGTAGACATCGAGGCTAGCGTGCAGTATTCTCTCAGCCCAGAGTAAGGAGGCCCGAGGCACTGGGACGAAAGAGAGTCGTGAGTAGAGTTTGTATGAAGCCCGCGGGAACATCGCATCTTCTGCGAGCGAAAAACAGAGGTACAGAGGCCGTACCGAGAGCCAGAGCTTGATAGCCACGACGTTGAGCCTACGAAGTCTCACAGACGAGGGCGCAGATGAATAGAATCGATTTGAAGTCATTTGAAGTCGTGGAGGTCGCATGTAAAAGCCGTACATAAAACTGAGCGCGGTCGATCAGTCTTGCACGCCTTCTTCCCTCCCCTCATCTCACTTCCCTCGTCAGCCCATTCCTCTCGCCGTCGACTCGCTCCCTTTCGACAGCTCGAGGTCTCGGTTTTTTGTGTCTTGTGTCTTGTGTTCTCTCGCACTCGGTTTCGATAGTAGTCAAGTCATGACAGGTCTCATCGCAGGTCGTCGCAGGCGGCAGTCTCTCTCAGGCGGGGACATCATCAGCCCCATAGCCACACGCCCCTCCCACAAACTCAAAGCCCACGAACTCGACACCCCGCCCCGGCCAAAGTCCACACCAGCCCACGAGCGTCCTCTCCGCCGCCGTCGCCAACAGGACGAAGAAGATCTGGAAGATGAGCTAGAAAAGGAAGGCACGGGCACGGCTGAGATGAACGTAGACCACCACGACCGCGACTCTGACTCGGACTCTTCTGCCTCCACCCCGTCTTCACCAGCCAAAAGCACCATCGCACCAGCAGACCGGCCCACCCGTCCTCTCCCCCGCAAGATGAACGCTACCTCCACCACGACTTCGAACAACCCGATGCCTCAGCCTGCGAACCCACACATGCTCCCCGTCCAGGCCCACGTACCCAAAGGCGGCGTCGCATCGTCCCAGCGCCGGCTCTTCGTCATTCTGGAGCAGGCGTGTCTGGAGGCGTACAGAGTGAGCACGGGCGGAAGGAGCAAGAATGGGAGGGAGGGAGACGTCAAGTATGCGTTGCTTAATTGTGATGACCATCAGGGGATACTTGCGAAGACTGGACGGGACATCGCTGATGCTAGACCGGATATCACTCATCAGGTGCGACTGCATCTTGTTTTTTCGATGCTTTTGTGCGAGCGCGTTCGGTATTGTGTGTTTTGCTCAACTGCAAAAATTTCATTCTGGATGTAGTGTCTGCTCACGCTGCTCGACTCCCCGCTCAACAAAGCCGGCCTCCTCCAAATATACATCCACACAGCCAAAGGAGTCCTCATCGAAGTAAACCCGCATGTGAGGATCCCCAGGACGTTCAAGCGGTTCAGCGGGCTCATGGGTGCGTTTCCCTCTCCTCTCTCTCTCCCTATCTCCCTTTTTGCCGCGGCCCCTGACGAAAAATCTCTCTTCGCACTGTTATATATAAAGTCCAATTGCTGCACAAACTCTCCATCCGAGGCCAGAACGGACCCGAAAAGCTGCTCAAGGTCATCAAAGTACGCAACCCCCTATCCCATCTTGAGATTGGAGCCATCTAATCTTATCCCTCGCTTTCTTCGCACGCAGAATCCGGTGACGGACCACCTCCCCGTGAACACCATCAAACTCAGTGCGTCTTCCCTCCCTTCCCTCTCCTCCTCCCTTCTTCTCCCTTCCACTGCCTATCCCTCTCTACCCATTGAGACAAACTAACGTTTCGTCCCTCTCAGCGCTCTCCGGCGACGCCCCAGTAGTGCGCCTCTCCAAGTACCTCCCCACCCTCCCCGAGACGCACTCCATCGCCGTCTTCGTCGGCGCCATGGCACGCGGGGCGGATAACTTTGCGGACGGTGTCGTAGATGCTAAGATTGGGATTAGCGAGTATCCGTTGAGTGCTAGTGTTGCTTGTGGGAAGGTGCGTGTTTGTGTTCGTCTCTCGATTCACTCCCGTCTCACGAGTCTCGTCAACGCTTGTATGGTTGTAGTTCTGCTGCGCCCTCGAAGAGATGTGGGACATCGTCTAATCGTCCTCATCCCCCGTGCGCCTTCCTTTCTTACCGTTCTCACTCGTCTCTTGGGATCCCTGTTTACCACCAAAACAAGTAATATGTATTTCTGCTTGCTCCATCTCCCATCTCCCTTTGCCCCTACCGACCCTCAATATCGCCCCTATCCTCGCTTACCCCAACCCCGACCCCAACCCTCGCATCGACGACGACCGCTCCTCGTCGCATTCAACCTGCGGCAGGCCGGTCCTCGTCGATCACCCAACTTGTCGTCATTCGCTTCATCCAACTCGTTATTGCTCGACGCACCCAACTCGTACATCGCTACCTACACCTTCACGCTTGACGAAACGCCGACCCGAAATTTTTGCATTAATGACACTTACGATATACGTTCACACGCCGCATCTACATCACTCTTGCTGTACCGCTAGCTCTTTCCTCTCCCCTTCTCCTCTAAACTCCGCCCCATACCACTACACACTCACGCATTCATCATTCACAATTCGATGGTATCACGACGATACAGGGACCCCCGTCGGCTGCACTCAACTTGCGGCTCACGGATCCGTCCCTTTTTCCTTTCTCCCTTTTCCCTTTCCACCTTTCCTCACCTTTTCACCTTTTCGCCCTTTTTGCCACTTTGCACTGCTTGAGTTCGAGTTTCTGTTCGTGGGTTCTCTACATTCTGTTTGTTTGTCTGTCTGTTTGTAATTCAATTTGAAACACTTCGCGTTCGATGCAAGTTCACCGGCACCCGACGGTCGAATGGCAGACTTGTAGGTAAGCACGGCGTATGTTGATTTCTCAAGAGGGGCGATATTTGGCGGTGAGTTTTATTGATAGAGTTGACCGTGACACCTGCGCTGACCAACGGCTACTACTAGGAGCATTTGACTGCTTGCTATCGTGCGATGTGGCTGCCGATATCACTCGAAATGATTGACTACGCCTACTCATACGCGTTGGTGAGTGCCTTGCATAGCTTCGAAACTTCGATGACGGTCGAATCGTGCAGCTTCTAGAGGATAGTACAGCCTCAGCTCCCCGATGTGTTGTGGCCTGAGCGAATCGTTTGTTTACGACTTGGATAAAGTTCAAGGGTGACATGCTCGTTCCGACTACGTATCGTCACTGCGGTGAGTTCGCATCTTCTTCCACCTTCTACAACTCATACGGCATCTATATCGTGTAGATGAGGGTGTATAAGGGGCAGCGTGTGGCTGTTCTATCCGGACTCCTAATATTCTCACATCTGTTGTCGGCATCGACGGAGCTGCCTCGGTTCCTGTGGGTAGTACACGCTCGACACCTCACTTCCTCTCCGTTGCTTTCACGTATAAGGACGTAACAATTGTAAGTGTGGAGCATTGTGTTGGGCAACAGACCTTATCGCAGGCACGGGCTCTAGGCTCGGTTCAGGTGAGCGGGGGCGCATGCGTACAGTCATCTACCCCTCAACCGGACGCTACCCCTCAACCGGCCACCTGCCTTATGCGGTGGGCGCCGTCCCGTTTT
>JAXQGX010000289.1:0-16032 GCA_037040455.1 Irpex sp. P115-07
AGTGGGAGTGGGAGTGGGAGTGGGAGTGGGGGTGGGGGTGGGGGTGGGGGTGGGAAAGGGGGGGGGGAAGGATAAGGATTGTGCTGTTACGTGAGTTGGTTGGATGAGTGGTGGGAGGTGGAGAATGGGGGGATGGGGCAGGGGGAGGATGAGAGGGAGTGGTCTCGGGATGCTGGACGACGAGGGCGCGGGGTTCTGAGGTGGGGTCTCGAAGGATGTGACGCTACGCCACGCTTTGTGGATGGACAAACGAGACGGATGTGTACGACGTTGACGCACTCAATCCTCGACAACACTTAATAATCGACCCGACACTCCCTTTCTCACTCCCTCGTTATCAGTCAGGCCTTCCGAATACCCCTCCCCTCGTACGCCAGCCGCCACCCATTCACTACAACGATCGCCCTTCTTACCCTCCCGTGCTGTCACGCCTTGACGTTCAACTGTACCATACCATACGTACATATACGACTTCTGGACTCTACTCTACTACCGCCGACCCTTCATTTACCCTCTCTATAGTCGACAACAGCTTACGCCTTATTTCTCCATCTCACCCTCTCGCACTCATGCCTCACATTACACTCCCTGTTCCCTCACATTCCACACCTTACTCTTACACCCACACACGGACACTAGACCTTTCTCCTATCCAACACTGCGCTCGGACGTTTTCTTTCTTTGTTAATCTTTCATCGTTGTTCACGCTTATGTTTACGTTTTCTTTTATCATGATGCTCATGAGTCGAGTTTAATACACCGCTCAGTGCTCATTCGAGCGTTGACTTTGGACACTGGGTGGAAGGCATGAATGTGAATGTGTGAGGTTTGGGCGTGAGAGGATTTGAGAGCTTGGGGAGTTTTTGGTCGTTGTGTTCGAGGGTACGTGCGCACAGCGTGGATTGCACCGTTCTGCGATGTAGTGCAACTCTCGTCGCACTTGAAGCTTGAGCACGTGACACAGCCAGCGCAACTTATAGACGTTCGTATCGTGTCGTACAAGGAGCTTAGCTTACTCGAGTGAGCCTAGGACTTCGAGGGCTATAGGAGTGAGGGAGGCCCATAGGTTGTCGGAATGGTACGTATCGATGACGAAGTCTTGGCCTCTGACAACGAACCAGGAAGCTTGGCTTGGATGAAGACAGCTAGGTACGTGCTGTCTGGTGCCAATCAGCAAAATGACATCGGTCTTTGGTGTCTTGGGGAAGAAATCAAAAGACACGCAAGACACAGAATACACGCAAGACGAAGTGTCTTCCAAAATACATGTCATGTCTTGGGAGAAGACGCGCAAGACACAAAACGTTGCTCTCAACTCCATTGAAAGATACCACCCAATTCAACTTGATACGTATTTTATACATCTTTGGAAGGTCTTAGCGTAGAATTCAGATATGTTGCGTACATTTACTTAATTCTAATGCTTTTATTTCGAGAACTGTCTACTAGACATGCTTTCATGTGCGCGTACTATGTCACACATACTGCTACGATCAGTAATGACACGCGGGATGAAACCGTGCATCAGTAGAACGTCAGCTCCTGGCAGGAGGCAAAGCATCTCAAGAAGGGACTCACCGTGATAAAACTTCTTCAGCTGCGTCTTCGTGTTTGTCAAGGGCCAGTGATGGGATCCGAGCGGACATGATAATCCCACCCGTCGTCGTTCAACTCGTTGTCGTCGGCCGGAGTTAGCTCAATGGTAGAAGCGCGCTCCTTCTCTTTGTGCGTTCTATGTCGTTTTGCGTTCCACTCGGCTCTGAGATTGATGCCCACTGAGCACTGTCAAGTGCTTCGACGTACTTCTGCAAGATTTTCTGCCACATATCCTTGACATTAGCACCATCGTAGTCGACAATATGCTGGTCGTCGCGCCATTTCTCGACTGAGAACTACTTCTCCATGCCCGAAGGGGTATTCTTTTCACCCTCGCACCAAAATGCGAGTCCTCGCTCAGCCTAGGTAGATGTGTAAGTGAGTCGATTACACATTTACGCAGCATATTATCACTCACAGCCATAACCGCAAGCATCAAGGCCCCAACCTGTGGGGGTCTGCAATAGTCGTCGATGTCATCGGCATCGATCCTGCAAGCCTCAAGGTGGGCACCGAGCACATACAGAATGACCGGGAACTTGAAGAATCCCTAACAAAGAAGCCATCAAACCGTCAGCATTCCTGCGAGGCACCCCGTAAGTACCGCTCACTCTTCGATGATTTGCGTCAGCCCATTCGTTCCACCAGAACGGGCGCATCAAATCGTTCACCTTACCAAGGAGAAGCTTGATCTCCTCACTGACCCTGTTCTTCAGCTTGTCCTTATAACGGGGGTCTGTATCTGCGATGCCCTGATCAAGTAGCTCACGTCGAATTTCCTCTTGCAGAAGTGCCACATAATAATCGGCCGCAGCTTCCCCGCTCGTGCCGAGTTCATTTAGCCATTCGCGCAACCGGATTAGAATTTTACAAGGATGAAGTCAGTGAGTAGTCAATTATCCCCGAAGCCATTCTGCACTTACTATCTCGTAGGGCGGTTCCTTCTCGCGGAGCTGAATGACAGTGGCACTGTCATCTTCTACACCATCCACAGCGGCTTGAGCAAGTTCGGGAGCCGGGTTCGTGAATGGCAATAGTCTGGCGGTAAGCAGTTTTGCGTTGATACTGATGTTCCCGAATTTCTGGAACATCGGACGTATGGCAGGCTCGAGATCTTCGAGCTCATAACGTCGACGCCGTCCTTTTTGACCAGGAGCCTTGCCGGAGTTCTTAGTAGGACCAGATCTGAGGCGCGGAGTTTGAGGCCTCGACCCTGACTGTAAGTTCGCTGCGTTCAAGTTCACGCGCGTCGGCATACGTATTGCCATGCTCGTTCTGAGCAAGCTAGCATTACCCTCGGACTGCTGGTACTCGAAGGTCAACAGGTCAGTAACAAGACTAATATTCATACATAAATGATCACGGGTGCTTACAGATGATGTGGCACGCTCGGTAGGCATAAAATCACGCTGTCCGGTCTGAGAGGCTGCAACCACACTGCCCCTCGCCCCCGTAGACGGTGTTGACGTCGGCACTGCTGATGCCCTAGGCTGTGACGTGGGAACGACAGCCTGGGATTGTTCTAGACGAGCGGAGTGAACCCTGACATGTGAGTGCCAGCTCAATGAAGGTAATGATGAACTGGCCGCTGATAGATCTGGTGCAGGTGCTTCCGTTTGGACTGTATTCTCATCGTCATCATCGGAAAATCCACCGTAGCTGATCGACATCCCTGTAGTGGCATCGACGTCAGGGCCGTCGACCTCAGAAGCTACACTCATGGCAGTCGGAGTGGGTCGCTGGCCAGGTGTAGTTGAGCGACTGGCTGCCAATGGGAGTTTCGCCCGTCTGCTTCGAGTTTCCGCGAGATGGCCCGGAGTGTCCCATGCGTCATTCAGACCCGAGTAAGGGGGATTTGGACCAACTCTATCGCCACCGTTCCCCCGAATCTTCTTTGAAGGTATGCTGCAAAAGACACGTCGCGCAACACATCAGGCATACATGCATACAAACGATGAGCTAGATATGGAAGTAGCACATACACTTCCCGCAGGTCGGTCCCGCTCTTTCGTTTTCCCACAGCTGCTCGGGCATTGATGACATCTTGTCTTCCTCGTTTTGCAGGTTTCTTTCCACGCGGTTGAGGCGAAGGATCGACATCCCGTGGCTCCATCTCTTCCTCACTCTCGTAGTCTTTTTCGCTCACAACGTACTCACTCCCACTGCCCTCCTCTTCGACACCTTCCTCAACCTCATTACCCTCTGGAGAATGTCTAGCTTGTAGATCGGGCACTATGTATAAGTACTATGGGTGAGTAGGCGATACTGATGTATACGTATTTACTGACCTGTGTTATCTTCGCCGATAGATGGGTCAGGTCGCCGAGGCTCAGGTACGTCTTCTGGGCTTGGTACTGAAGCTGACCGTCTACGTAGCACACGCCTTTGAGGGAGTTGAGACTGGGCACGGCTGCCGTTGTACTCCAGCTCTTCAGCAATAAGCTTATCTTCGATTGCAGCGACACGAGCGATTGCGGCTGCTTGCCGAGCTTGGCTTGTCCTTTTCTCTGACTGCTTTTGGGCACGCTCTGCTTGAACAGCATCGGAGGATCGTCGTGGGGTGGGGGCGTCGATTGCGCCAGGATGGGCTGTGCGACTCCCAGCGCGTGTAGTCAGTGGAGGCGGAAGTTGAGGCTTGGGTAGCCCGGGGACAGCTGTTTTTTGCGCACTTGGTGCTGCACCACCAGTGGTATGTCGACTAAAACCTCCAGCACGCCCGATGATACACTGACTTTCGGTACAGCGTAGTTAGGATGAAAAGGGAGGAGAGGTGACACGGCAGGCCTGAATAGTCTCGTACCCAAAGACTTCAGGCAGCGCGAAGATTTCTTACCGTTTTGGGACAAGTCCGTGGCAAAAGAGAAACTTCGGCGGAGCCTGAGAAACAGAAAGCAGAGGTGGCTGCTCGGCCGTACTCGCCAAGCTCATGTTGCTGCACGTGGAAGTCGATCCCAAGATAGACGGCAAAGAGTAGATAGACTCCATAGATTCAGACTGTAGAAGTTCGTAGAGTTCATCTTCTGGCTGCTGGAGGTGCTTGTCCATTGTGCTCGTGAGATTCATATCGCTGAGAGTCGCCAGTTGGTGAAGTCGGTGAAGATACGGTCGTATGTCATGCCTTTGAGCGACTTTCCCGCTTGGAGCCTTTCCGTCTTGATAACCAAAGCTCGTATCAGCCCCAGCGCGACGTCGTTTGACTTGTAAAGACCATCAAACGCGCCTTGTGCAAACTTCTGCCAGGGCGATTTGCGATTCTCTTGTATACACGTCAGCGACAATCAATGACAGTGCTGGTTCTGGAAAGCTTACCTCTTCTAGCAATGCTTGATGGCCATGGTACTTCAAATATAATCCACCGACGTCTTCATCTCGCCACACTTTCGGGACAAACTCCATGTTCTCCTCGGCAGGCATAGGACGGCGGAGTTGCACTTGGAAAGTGCGCAAGCTCAATAGCTCCATGCACGCAGTGCAAGGCAGAGGATCTTCGGTAATATCGCCAACTGAGGACTCCAGCGAACAGGTAGCTGAGATGACCGTGCCTAGATGCCTGAGATTTCGCCACTTGTATAGAGTGACCTCTCGCTGGCATACTGCGCGCTGCTGAGAGCGAGATAGCTTAGCCCATGAGATGACAGATGGGCCATAGATCTGCTTGGCAATAGTGAGCCTCGCCGGTGCACCTCCACCTTGGGTCGACGTCCGTCGAAGATATCGCGCGATCTGCGCGTTAGACTCCCTTGTGAGACCTGGACAAGGCACCTGTATACGGGGAGTACAGCTGACGGGCTGGGCATCACGTTTGTTGAAGTACGTATTGAGGGAGGAGGTGCGGCCATGCGTGTCGTGGTTGGCCTTACATTTCTTCGTTCGACAATGTAACTTGAAGTTCTTGGTATCGTGCTGCTTTCGCATCCGCTTCCACTGCCGACACGATGAGCAGCGGACAAGAAGTACGTTGGCGGGATCAAACTCAGCACGGGGATCTATAGCCAAGATTGCGTTCTTGAATTTGCTGTACGCAGGTCCAGCTGGGCGAAAGGTTCCTGAGTGCTCTTGCTTACTTGTGGAGGCAGTAGTCCTGCTAGTCGTACAGTGCTTTATCTTCTTGCCTTCCGTTCGCGCCACGTCCCCCGATAGTGCCCGCTTTCTACCCACGCTCGGCTTCTCTGCGACTAAATCCTTGATCTCGTCGTTGTCGAAGAGGAGCTGGACTTCGTCAAGCTGAAGACCTGGATACTGCAGTGTAGGAAGAGCCGCAGAGGGTGATGGCAGGCTGTCGATGTTATCCCATACAGTCGGATCATCTTCACCAGTCTACCGTAGGGCGTACAATAATGAGCATAAGAGAAGTCCGGTTATCTGCCGGTGCACATACCTCGCTTCCGTCTTGCAGATCCGCGGATAAACGGAGGAACCACTGCATGCGGTGAGCAGGTTCTGTCTCCGGTGTCCAAGGTTCATGGTTCAGCAAATGGCTTGCCAGTGTACTTAGCACTATAACGCCGCATGAGTACGTGTCCGCTTGCTGCGGCATCTCGTAGAGGGCATCCACCTGATGCATGTGCAAGTCTTCAAAGTCGGGCCTTAGCTTACAAAGCCACCAGCAAAGCAATTGGAGAATCTCGGGTGGAGGCTGAGCGACAGGGTCAAGTGAATCGCTATAGGAATAAGTGCATTGCACGAGGTTGATGCTGGGAGTTATGAACATGTGTGGGGATGTAGAGAACATCAATTTCTTGAGCGCGGATTCCATTATCAAGTTGCGAGTTCTTCCAGCTGCGGTATTTCTGCCGCTGATGCATAGCGCGAAGACTGTTGACAAACATCGAACTGACGAGCATGAGCCGACTTGTCTTTGGTACGTCTCGTAGAATATAATCGAGCCCTGCATTAATCATCTCGTCGTTCAACCACTCGACGGACAGAAAAATGGACAGGTCGGCCATAGATAACTTGACAGCAGGACCGAATCCAGGGGCCGAGCCTGTGGATGGCAGAACTTCCCAGCTCTCCTGGCATTCCACAGCCAGTGTCGCACATGCCTGGGATGCGCCGGCCTTGTCGGATAGCCACCGCGCACATGCCTCCCAGCGCTGCTGCCGCGTCCAGTAAAGAGATAATTTATCGAGAAGATGCTCGACCCAGAGCGGGTATCTGTTCAGGGGATCTGAGGGAAGTGCGATTGACTGAGCGACGCTCAACCATGCAGTGTCAAAAGTGGACCGTAGGACGACTGCAGAGGGTACCGCGAGCCAGAAGTGATGAGCTACGGCGAGGATGTCGGCCGTCTCGAGCTCGGAATCAATGAGTACATTTGGTGGTTCATCACAATAGGTTGGCGGCGTGTCGTTCGTCACTTTAGCATGGAGTGGGTGGCGGTGTTGAAGGACAGTGGAAATGGATGCATCAGCTGAGGGTAAAATGACTCCCGCTGCTGCAGAGGGTATCGCGCGAGCTTCATTCCGTGCTCGAATTACTTCACGGGGCATGGGATCCAACCACGCATGCCCGCAACCAATCCAATCTGCGCGTTGAAATGTGCTGCTGACTCGATCGTCGTCCTCATCACTTGAATCTGGGATGGACAATTTGTCGTCGAAGGATACTTCTCTCTTATCGCCGCCTCCGGATAGTCGCGGACAACGGTTCTTCGAATGCGAACGGTGCATAGCGGCACGCTCTATGATGGATTCCCTCGTGTAATTACAAACTGTCGAAAAGATTAGAGTGAGAAATTCGCGAATAGATTAAAAAACATACCATATGCAAGTAACACACCGATCATTGTACCTACACAAGCGAGAGAGACGAGCAGCTCCAAGACTCCAGTATACATGATACACAGAGGAAGTGAGAGAGACAGGGTATGATCGTAGCTCAAGCTGAAGATGGGGGGCTGGGGCGACTCGGACTTGCAAGTTTAAACATTGAAGCGCAGGTACGCACTAGTGTCTACATTTGGACGGCCGGACGGCGGCCAGATAGCTTGCGCCATGCGTTGCATAGCCCATTGACGATAGTGCCTGTTGAACGAGGCTAGCGGCGGGGCGGAAGACGACGGGGGACAAGCTGTTCACAAGGCAACGCACTAACCGCCGAAGAGGCAAAATATGTCCCCGTTTGGATAGAAGCGGATCAGCCGTGCGGATCATGTCCCCCCCGCCAAGTTTCGGTCCTTGAGCCTCAAAATGGCCGTTATGTCCGCCGATTTTTCGGAGGTCCCGCCTTCGGCGGGCTCATTTATGTCCGGCGCTCAATACGACATCTAAGGGAATATTCCCGGGTCCTGTACAGGAGCGTGAGCCGCAAGGCTGCGGGCGTCTTACACTTATTCTTTGCCTGTTCGTTCGACTTCCCTACTACCCATGTCTCATCCAACTTTGCTGGTTCGTCGTGACCCTCTGTTATTGCCTCGGGATCATGAGATCGCTACATACCTTTCACACGAGGTATGGTCTGCCATCTTCGATTCTGGTCCAACTCGCGAGAGAGTTCTACGATCCGATGTACTTTCGATCGAGCGGGATATCTCCCATGTTGTCCTGAACAGCGATTCTGCGGACTATTGGGTGAGTTCTTGTCCTATATCCTTGCTGAGCGAGGTGTTCTCAAACGTTCTCAGGAACCCCTCTTGGACAATTGGATTGCATGGGTGCTTGGAGTAGAGATCGAGTTCTCGCTTGCGGCCTCCATTTTCATTCATTGCATGGTGGACCGTTATGGCGACCACAACGGGCTCTCTTCGAATGCCATCGACAAAGGGGTCATCAGATATCTTAAGGCCAAACTGGATGCAATCTGGCGGGTTACTGTACGTACCTGCTTTGCAATATCTCTCGCTTGCCCATCATACAGTGCTTGTTGCAGAAACCTGACCCAAAGATTGGTTGGTTTCGTGACGTGTTGCCTACTGCATATGACGATTTGGAGGACTCCACCGATCGTCGTGTTGACTTAGACACTGTTGATGATGGTCTCGGTATGTCGTATACCTCTCGTATCGTGCGTTTCGCTCATGTGCTTCAGTGCCCCCTCGTGCCCCTCGTTACAAGAAGTGGTCGGCCATCTTGCAAGGCAGGTCCTTCTTGCAAATCTGTAATTCTTGGAACACCTGTTTGCAGAACTTTTTCTTTCTGCCTGATGTTCCTCTTTTTGATACATCTCCTGTTGATGTTGGTGCATTCCGTTTGCTTTACCTGTACTCATCATTAATGTTCTGATGTAGACAATTGCGCCTCGTCGAGCCGCCTGTCTCACAGTTGTCTGCCATATGCGTGCTGTTCCTAAACGTATCTGTTCCTCCGAGAGCTGGGGTTCTGCTGTTTCCGTATGTTCCGCTGTTTCATTAATCCTAATATAGTATCCCTCACATATTTGAACAGTGCTCCGGCCTCGCAGAAACCATCCTACACATTGCTTCTCCCGGAGCGTTGTATCAATTGGACGCACCTATCATGGAAACTCGAAATATCGGGCTCTGGCGTGATATTCTAGGTGAACAGCTACATGCCTGGACACCGAAGCCCGTGTTTCTCTCGCTTGTTCCCTCCGATGATCCACCCAAGGTCAGTCGTATCTCTACTTCCGTCACTGTTGCTCTCACCTGTTTGCCAGGTTTACTCAGGAGAAACCCCAGGGGGTCCCAAATTCGTAAGATACCTGAATAATGACCCTTCGCTCATCCCAAGCATCGGCAATTGCTTCGCTTTGTTTTTCCTCCATAATGAATCTGCCTTTTTGCACGCCTGGTATGATTGGCTTTGTCCTGGCCTGGTTGTGCGTGGATACCCAGTGCGATTTACTCTTATCTTGCCCGGCTTTTCTTTATTAACTTCTGTATTTCTAGGCTGCTACTCGTTGGAACCCAACCAGGCTGTTTCAGGCGGTCAAAAAGTACCTCTTCGATCCGAAAACCGACTTGAACACCCTCAATCCAACTCTTCATCGCATTGTGGCTAACACTTTGAAGCACGATCGCGTGTTAAAGAAATATACTCAAGGACACTTTCATCAGACATTTATGTATAAGTCAAAGAAACCACAGAGTAGTGAGTGCTGTATTTGATCTTGAATGACTTTTAATTCATTTTGATTGTAGAATGGACTCAGCAGCCCCCCCCTGCTGTGCCTCTTACATTACGTGCTACCGCGTCTTCTCATCCAAAGCCATCTTCCTCTCGCTCTTCCTCTGCCATGAAGACGGCTTTGCAGCCCCTCCCACTCCAAACTCTTCCGTTCTCTGCTCCTCCTGCTCAGAAGCCTCATCTCTCTTCTCCAAAACATCCAAGTATGGCTGCTGGTGTTTGCCCCAAATGCGCACATCTTCCAGAAGAGGAGACTTGCATCCGTCTCATTTACGTTGAGCGATATCCTAATGCCCATCAATTAGACGGGTGTATCCTCACGTTTGCTACAGGCAAAGACCGTATCGCACCCCTTGTAGGCTCTCTCTTCTTGGCAGCTTGTCTTGGTTTCATATTTCCTTTGCAGGATATTCCAGCATTGCGGGAGCAAAACTCCCGCGCAAGATATGTATCCCCTGATGAGTTGAACTTCAAGCGTTACAAGCATCGACCCGACGTATACTTACGGTGTGGCCGTGACTGCACCGTTTTCATCGATAAAGACACCAACGAGAACGTTAGTTTGCCATCTTCTCACCCTTGCTTGGCTCAATTACTTTCAGATTGGTGGTGTTGTTTATGAGGCATTTCCTGAGTTCATCCTAGACATGTTGCTTGCTTCACATACACGTGTCACCCTCAACGATTCTTGCAAACGTGGGAACAAGTTCCAAGCCCATGCTACAGGCAAAATGGTACCAATTGGTGCTCGTATACCTCAGGGAGGGGCTGTTGGCGATGGCTATGGTCCTTACGCTCATATGTCTGCTGCTACAAATGAAGCTATCGATTGTCTAATGGCCCATGCTTTGGTAAACTTCTTGCTATAACTGTCTGGTCTTTTTCTCACTCTCCTAATCCATAACAGGACGGAGATCTCTTGTTAGCATCTGTGAAGCCTTTCAATAAGCACATCGAACCTGAGCTGGAGGTCGCTACGCAGGAGGCGGCAATCACTTGTTTTGCCTCCACAGGGATCAATCTATACTATTGCACCGATTACGGGGCTCCTTCGCATTGTGACAAGGACAAGGCCATTTCACTATGTGCACAGCTGGAGAAGACTGGCCACAGGGACAAAGAAGGTGATTTCGCCTATGGTTCCCATGCATTCTACATTGAGACTCGGTCCAACTGCACCTGGTATGTACATATACTACATGGAAATTTCTCCTCTGACTTTATGTTACTCAAGGTGGTTTGACAGTACGAAGCAACATTGCCCCATCATGCCCGCTGTCCTTGCTGGACCCACTACTTCTCGTACGCCCACGGCCTCCCGTAGCCGCGCTGCACCCGCTGCCTCTTCTTCAGACACTACATCTACTGCGCTTGATGCACAGAGAGCACCCTCTGATCATGCAGCGCCCCCTGCACCCGCTGTCGCTGTCCGTTCCAGCAAGGGAATGCATTCCACAATCCGCCAAAAGGACTACAAGAAGGCAAAGCACTATAGGAATGTACGCGAGCAGATGCCTACTTGTCATCGCTATTGGACAAGACAAGCAGCGACACATCAGTAGCTATGTTCTCTCTGTAGAGTCTGTACTTGCATCCCTTGTAGGTCGAGATGCTACTTATTTGTGAATTGTGCGCAGAGCATGTTCAATCCATGTAGGTATTATTTTGCTGCCATGCCATAAAGATCGTTTTACCCCAATAGGTCAGAGGAGTTGCACTCTCGCTGTACTTTATTTTTGGATGCAGTACTGTACCACTGGCGTGTGCACTCTTCAATTACTTCTGGGACGAAAGTGTCACAGACTTAGACAAAAGCGACCAGTTACGGAGCTGTTTCGTTGGGCACCTACTGATTGAGTACATCAGAATGCGATATATGGCCATGGTGGTTGATATATTTGTTTACATATAAACTCTTGAACTCATCTAGCGAGTTTGTGTGACAAATATCCAGGGATCTCTCCGGAGCGATGCTCCGTTTGAGCATTCAGAGGCTGAACGAGCACGAGAGCAAATGGACGCTTATCCTCCTCTGCCATGTACGTGAACAGCCGCACCAGCCTGCAAAAGATCGGTCCCGATTCGCCGTCGTCTACTATGACAGTGTCGTATCGAGCTTGACCGCCCCAGTCAGTAGTACATCGCAATCGATCGGTGATTTGCCTCCAGAGGCTGACGCGAGACTCGTAGTCGACCTTGAGGAAATGGCAGTCGACGATCTAACCAGGTTAACGAGTTAGAAATGTGTCTCTTTTTTGTACTGTACATTAACTGCTCACCTGATCCGTGTCTTGCACCCGAATAGATGTGCCCGGCTCCTCTCGCTCTCGGATTCCATTCACGCATTGGCTTAGTCGAAATTTGAATGCCTGGAATGCACGATCACCATCCGCAGCTGATATGAAGCCGCTGACCGTTGTCTGGCTCTCTCTCTTCGATCGCGATCCGAGGTAGACATTGTTAAACTACCATGCCGACTCTTCCATATCCTCGGGTGGGGCACGCATGGCGTCGAGAGCATCAATGTGCGACCGGATAGTGCACGAGGCCATGGAACGATCTTCGATCTTTCCCAACTGTATGACATTCAACTTGTATCAGCCAGATTCAATCAGAGGGCTGTGTGATAGTGGTCACCTGACTCTCGATCTTCTTGAAGTTCGTTTGCATTTGATACGCCTTGCGCATTGGGCCGTTCAGCCGTTCGTTTGGCTTCGTATCCATGTTGCCCAATGCACCCTTCATACGGATGTCGCGGGCAGCGTGAACGTGGGAATGAATCTTGATCACGCCGTCCCAATCTTTGCACTTCTCGTCGTCTCCGCACTCTTCCTTGTAATCCTGATATAAAATGTACAGTTTAGCTGGCATGATAGTCATATACAACAAAACATGTACCTGAAGGCGGTCATGGAAACGATCGAGAGTCTTTGTAAACGCCTCTATTGTCTTCGTCGTCTGTACCTCCATGGAGAGGAAGCAGTTAAGCTCGACGAACTTCCGAATGAGTCGCAGAAGCGCAAATCCTTTCGGAGTCTTCTGCTGAGTGAGCTCGTGATATGTGACATTGACTACAAGCTACGAGTTCCTATAATTAATATCATGTAGTCTGCTATGGTAGAAATAAGAACTTACTTTACTTATATCATCCCACTTCTGACCATCGCCGAAATCCAGATCGAGAATCCCTTTGAAATGGGACAGCCCAGACCAGCGCGGCATGGAAGAGACACTGGACGTCGTAAGTAGTTGTCAGCCTGGATTTATGTAATGGCAGTGGCAGTGGTCATGGGTTAGTACGCACCTTTCCTCGATATTGGCGGCAGCAGAACGTCCGAGTGAATTCACGACCGTCTTGATTTCAGGGAAAAGATGGTGCTGGAATAGTCCGTCGTATGTATGTAAGCGACCGAATGACGAAGCGACGTGTACGTTAGTGTTCTCGACACTCTAAAACGCGTTCTGCGCAATGAAATGAGTTCAAGACAGAATGCTGCGGTATTGGGCTCATGCGTACCTCGACATTTCGCAGGCCATACTGGCCCAAAGTTTTCTCCTTCTGCCCTGCCAACTCAACCTTCGTTACAAGCTCCTTCGTCTCTTTTGCCGTGCGATCTGGATACTTCGTCTTGATATCTGATGATGTCCCTTTCGGTATTAGACAGATAGGGCAAGGAGCATTCCCTCCAAGTCCACGGATTAGACACATGTAGCACCTATCATCGCGAGCATCAGTAATGTGTG
Source organism: Irpex sp. P115-07 (assembly GCA_037040455.1). Taxonomy (NCBI): domain Eukaryota; kingdom Fungi; phylum Basidiomycota; class Agaricomycetes; order Polyporales; family Irpicaceae; genus Irpex; species Irpex sp. P115-07. Next base: position 13,428 of record JAXQGX010000289.1, read on the forward strand.
AGAAGATATGGTGATAAACGTACTGCCCTTGGTAATCCGCGGAAACTATGTGAATATAGGGGAAAAGCGTGCGATCAACGCGATCGCCGCATCTCACCTGATATCCGGTCCGTGAATACAAGGCTACCTCCTTGAGAAATTCCAAGAAGGCCTTGTGATATACGGGCGTTCTTGAAGTTAACATACTTCCTTTTCTTTTTCTCCTTTGGGTCTTCGTTCTCGATCTACAGCGTGAAATATTAGTATTGAACAAGCCTTCTCAATCAGTATTCAAAAGTTGTACTCACCAAGGGTACAAAGCCTACAATCCGTCCACTTCCAAGCCCAGTGCCGTTCCGAATATATTCAGGGAGATTCCCGCATCGCGCGATAATGAAATAGCCCTTTTGGGTGCCAAACGTTGAGAGCTTAGACTTGTCTGCCCAGAGAATAATTGCGAACGGTTTACCGTCATGACAAGTCTTCGTGATCCTCGACTGGAGCAGTAAATGTGTTGATATGAATTTCCGTTTTCAAAAGTTAATGTGCGTACCTGCGCCTTCGCAAAACTATCTGCCGTCCACGGCTCATCGATGAATCGGACCCATTCGCTTCCATCATACTTGGACAGCTTCAGTGCGTCTCAATGAAAGTGATTCGCCAGCAAAGGGTCCTGCACCTGAGACATGAACCAAGGCCAGAGGGGTCGGTGGTGGAATTCAAAGTCGTAAATTTCATGCTTGTACTCGACAGGGTATGTAGTTACTTCAAACTGGAACCAAAAAGGAGGAGAGTGAGTTCAAATGGTTGAATGGCACGGCAGAGGCTGAAAGCGCACCGAAGGATAAAGCTTTGACCATGCATGGTCTACATCATCAACCCGAACAAAAGTGAACCTATCCTTGCCTGCAGCCACATCATGTATGATGTTGAGAAGCCTCTGTACTTGCCCCTTGTTCATATGTACCTCGTGTGCGAGCTCCGCCAACTCGAAGTCGAGACGAGAATTAAACGCTGGTTTCCACGGCTCCTGGTTGACGGGTACGGAATTGATATGGTGCTGGTCGCGCGTAAAATCTTCGAACGCGTATATCTCCGGAGACCGCCCAGTAGCTTTGTGATACTGAACTTTGATGCTGTCAACAGCGGGCGGGGGCTGGCGAGGCGGATTTGATGGTGTGGTTGAGTCCGGTATAGTAGTCCTTGTAAGCGGAGTACTCTGCTCCCCTGAAGTGTCTATAGCACGCATGAACATGAATTAACTCTTCGAAGACAATTGTAGTTCTTACCTTCTTCCTGAGTGAAGCCGTCGTTCTCGTCTTCTGCACCCGCATCACAGCCAGCAGCGTTGTCTTGGTCTGCAGCGGTGTCATCAATCACCGCAGGAGAAGGGGATTCTGTAGTGGATAGCTCCGTCACATGCCAAAATCGCGAGCCATCTCAGACGCACCTGGATATTCAGCAGGCTGTATTGATGGAGAGGGAGGTGGTATCGGATCAGGGTCTGCTTGACGAAAGCGTCGTCCTACTCACGCACACATAGGGCTATGAGTTGGCTGAAAGGGAGAGGTGATACAGTAACGTACCTCGCTTGGGCCTTGGAAGCATTTCGTCGCCATCTTCGTCCTGGCGGCGCTTTGCTGCCATCCTCTCCCTCTTCTCGTATGCCTTCTGGCACGCCTCGACGTGTTTGAAAAAACCCCTCGCATCGCGGTCCTGCTTGCACCAGTCGCATCTATGCTTCTTTTTCGATTGGTACCGCTTGTAGTTTATCCCGCCGTCCCGCACGGAAGCGTTCTGCGCCATAACAGACACTATTATTATCGGGGGGTTTCAGCACGCACTGCATAAGAGACTATATGCCATATACCTACACGTTGAACAGATGAATAAATACTTGATGATAAAAATAATGTACAGCCGAGAGGGGGGACAAGGGAAATGACAGAGAGGAGGCAGAGATGCAGTTGGCAGTCAAGTTGAACACGCCTAACCCGCACTCCTACCACGCACATCATCTTGACGCCCTCCTGAGTGTGGCGGACCCTAGATATGCCATACGGGGGTTGGTGGAGATCCTCGGAGGTAGACTCGGTCATCGCGACGAGCCCTATCTCACCCTGATGCCATCTGGATTTGCACGTGTGCTCAGGAGGGCATACAGATTTGATGGCCGCCCTCGGGATGCCCTCCAGATCCCATCAGGAGGTTATTCGGACGCGGCCGAGAGGCTGGCGCCTCCGAAGGCTCTTTCACGATTTCCGACAGTCCGACGTTGCAGCCCAGCAAATATAATGGGCATGCTCTGTTTGAACGACCATGACCACAACGGCAGACGACGACCTCCTACTAACATACGGTGTTGAACCTCTCACTGAAGGGGCGAGGTCCAAGCTTGTTAGGCCAGAAAACGGCCCGACTGATCGTTCAGAATATACAGGTATTTGGAAAGTGCGGGAAAAGATGCCGCACACCGGAGTGCGCACTGTCCCGCACAACACGTGAGGGCGGCTTAGCGCCTGGGTGCTGCCATATCGGGTTCGCGACGACGGCGTCGTGTCGTCCATTGCCGTTTGCGTGTTTCTTCCTCCCGCCTCGCTCGTTTCTATTCTACCTACCTTACCAC